>CAAKHB010007425.1:7783-21832 GCA_901007665.1 Aeoliscus strigatus | reverse complement strand
ACAGACACACAGACACACACACACACACACACACACACACACACACACACACACACACACACACACACACACACACACACACACACACACACACACACACACACACACACACACACACACACACACACACACACACACACACACGCAAAAATGAGAAATGAATGTTCGCGTCAAATCGCGCGATCACGTTGCGGTGCCATGGAGACTTACGCAAGGTTGCGTCCCGTTCCCGGTTCAGCACCTCGGACAGCTAAAGCCACTCGGTTATGTAACAGTCGCCGGCGATGGAAGCTCCTTCCTCAGCCTGCAGCGGATATTTCAACAAAAAAAAAGAAAGCCTGCGCAAACAGCACGCTCGAGCCCGTCCAATAGAATGATATACGAAAATCACATCAAATCTCGCGTAGGTTTGTCGACCGACCCGGGTGGAGGCGGCATCAGGAGCCTCCTTCGAGATGTGTGCGAGTCAAGAATAACGCCCCCCCCCTCGACCAGGAGGATCTACTTGAGACTGCGGTGTTTTCTGGAGCTTCAGCTCCTCAGATCCACGGAAACATGCACCGATGCCCGGTGGTGTCGCCGACGCTACGCAGCGCAGGATGCTCAGGAAGAGAGGAACGAGAGGAATTTCCGTTTTTTCTCCCCCTCCTCCTTCTGTCGTTTGTTTATTTATTTGCCTGCTCTCCTCCCCCCACCCCTCCCCCAGTTTGTGTTTGGCCACCAGGGTTGGATGACACGTCTCTTAAAGGGGAGTGTGTGTGTGTGCATGGGCAGCAAAGGGTTAAGACAGGAGCGTGACAGTGGTGGGGCTGCTGCTGCATGGCGACGCACCTCACGCGTCGGCACGCACAGCACGCAACATGACAGATGATGAGGAGGACCCTGTCCACAAGCACCGTTCATCTCCGCACTGTTTGTCCTGTTCATTGGATGAAACGTCACACGTGACTTCGACGTTCATGTAAGAACGAAACGTGTAATCACGTTTTAGTGCTTCGACAGTTTTGACCAAGTCGATTAATCACGACTCAACTCGACTAACGCCCATTTCTTTGTGAAATAGAATGAGACGTCGGTGACGTGTGTTCACTCCTGTTCACTAGCTGTCCGGAGGATATCTGCTCTGCTCCCGTCTCCGCAGCGACCGGCACGCTGTGCGTCACTGCGTCACGTGACGTACCCGGAACTGCAGCCACGTCGTCAAGCAAAACCGGAAGGAGCAGGACGAAGGCGTCCATTCAATCCCCCTTGTTGCTGCAAAGAGTCCCAGTAAGTGAATTAAGTGGATGAATGTGTGTTTCCTCTGTGTGTGACGTTCGGCGCCGGAAGCAGCAGGTTGTCAGCAGGTTGTCTGACCGACTGAATGACACCGTTTATCGAGTTTGGACTTTGCTCCGTGATTGTTCCAGGGCATGTTCAGTCAGTACTAAGTGGAAAAGAAATGTATTCATCAGTTATTAAATCTCCCAGCCCAGGTAATACCGTATTTTGTTCATGATTTAAATTCACATAGTGTGACACTACCCACTAACTTGTGACACAATGTGAAACACCGACACAAAAGCATTTGACTTCAAATGTCTGTTTCCAGTGTCTATGTACACAAACACGGTGCTAGCATAGTTTTGGTCGTAACACTTTACTGTCACTTCCAAAATTAAGTAACAGCTGACTTTGCATGTACCTGTACCTGTATCATGACCTGTAGATCCTGTTTTAAATGTAACACCAGTACGTCCACGCTGACTGCGTCATGTTTCCTCTGTTTCAGCCATGGCTGAGTTTCAGGAAGTAGCCATTCGGTCCGGTCTCCACCCGAAACCCACAGGCTTGGTCTTGCAGTACGGCACCGCTGGTTTCAGAACCGACGCCAAACAACTGGACCACATCATGTTCAGGATGGGACTGTTGGCCACGCTCCGCTCGAAGAAGACAAAAGCCACCATCGGAGTGATGGTCACTGCATCCCACAACCCTGAGGTACCACAAAGATCTCAGTAGGAGGTTCAGATTGTACCAGCCGATCCGTCTGTCGGCCCCCGGCCGGTCAAGTCTGTCCCGTCTCCTTTGTAGCAGGACAATGGCGTGAAGCTAATTGACCCCATGGGTGAGATGGTGACCCCAGCATGGGAGGGCTATGCCACCCAGCTGGCCAACGCCGAGCAGCAGGATTTGCTTTTTGCTCTGAAGGACATTATAGAGAAGGAAGCAGTAGACATGAGCCAGGACGCTCACGTGTTTGTGGGCAAAGACACCAGGTAGGTGATTTGAACTGGAGACGGTGAGACGCCCGTCACAGGAGTACTAATGATGATGACAATTGTCACGTCCCACGTACTGTGTGTTCTGGAACCGAAGGAGCAGCAGTGCCAGCCTGTCCCTGGCAGTCCTGGATGGCGTGTGTGCTCTCGGTGGTCACAGCAAAGGTCAGCTCAGTCAACATTTATCACTTGAAATGTGTTTGTCTTCCCTCCTCGTCGAGCTGTATTCTCCCGTCTGTCCGATCAGACTACGGGTTGGTCACCACCCCGCAGCTGCACTACCTGGTTTGCTGCCAGAACACAGGGGGCAGATACGGGGAGGTCTCAGTGGACGGATACTACAGAAAACTGTGCCACGCCTTCCTTCAGCTCACCAGGACTGTAAGCACATGTCTCCTTCAGACACACCTCGTTTCAGCGCGTCGGCGTGTTCACTCCTCGTTCTCCTGATGGTCTGCGGGTCCGTCGGCAGGCCTCAAACCGCACTGACAACCGGAAGCAGCTCACAGTGGACGGCGCCAACGGTATCGGGGCGCTGAAGGTTCGTGAGATGGAGCGACACTTGAAAGGCGAACTGCGCATTTGTCTCTTCAACGAAGGCGACGGGAAGCTAAACCATGAGTGTGGCGCAGATTTCGTCAAAGTGCAGCAGAAACCTCCGACAGGTGTGTCTCTGCACACCACACCTTTCCCCTCCAGTCATCCGACGACTTCTTTCTTCCTTCTAGTGTACCGGCTGTGAATGACTTCTCCATTTCTGTGTGAAGGCGTCAACGTCTGCGCAGGCGAGCGCTGCTGCTCCTTCGACGGTGACGCCGACCGAATCGTTTATTACTACTCCGACTCTGAAGGGCGCTTTCACCTGCTCGATGGAGACAAGATCGCGACGCTCATCAGCGCTTTCCTTAAAGAGCTGCTCACGCAGGTACACCCTCTTGCAGGAGCGTGCGGACCGACCGGCGGCACGTCCACGCTCCAACCCGCCTGTGTTGTTCTGTGCTCGTTCAGGCCGGTTTAGACTTGAAGATCGCCGTCGTGCAAACTGCTTACGCTAACGGCAGCTCAACACGCTACCTGGAAGACACCATGAAGGTGAACACACACACAGCACGATACAAGTGATACTTGCAAAGGTACTGAGGGACTTTTACATCACTCAGGTGTGTGTGAGGTGCACTAAGACTGGAGTGAAGCACCTGCATCATGCAGCCCAGGAGTTTGATGTCGGTGTGTACTTTGAAGCTAACGGCCACGGGACTGTGAGTGCACACACACACACACAGACACACACACACATACTGGTGAAGGACGTCCTGCTGGCGTCCGATCCAGTGCGACATCAGACATCAGCAGAGGCTCGATGTCGTCCTCAGGTGCTCTTCAGCTCAGCAGCTGAGGAGAAGATCCAGCAGCTGGCTGAAGATCCCAACGCCGACGGCGAGAAGAAGGCAGCGGCTGTTCTGCTGCAGAGCACCATCGACGTCATAAACCAGGTAGACACACACACACACACACACACACTGAACTCAGATGTGTGCGACAGTCAACAGCTGCAGGTGAATCTGATTCGTTGGTTCGTTCCCGGACATGACTCACTCACTGAAAGCGAAACTTACAGCAACAACAAGTCTATCAACTTCTTCTGGTGTTGTGGACACTGGCGTGAAAACACGTCTTATTCTGCAGTGACTGCAGCTGCTGCTGCCTGAAGTGAACGATCCAGGTGAAGGAATGAACAGACAGACTCTGATGACTCAGTACACCTAAAAGAACCGGTCTGCCCGTTGCTGAGTGTCAGTGTGACTGATTGGATGTCCTGTTTGTCCTCCAAGACTGTGGGTGACGCCATCTCGGACATGCTGCTGATTGAAGCGATATTAGCCCTGAGGGGGATGACGGTCCAGCAGTGGGACGCCATCTACAGGGACCTGCCCAACAGGCAGCTGAAGGTCAAGGTAGGCTTCCACTGATGTGTCATTGTCAGTCTCTGCTTCAGATTCTTTTGTTGAATGGGTTTGATGTGTGAAATGTCTTTAAATTTGAACCTTCCTGCCCCCTCACACCGTTCATCACTGAGGCATTTTCACCTGGAGAACCCCTGAAGGACCTGAACACCCTGGAGGTGTTTGGGCATGAACATCCCTGTAGATCCTCAGTGTCTGACATATTTAACAAGTCCATCAGACCAGATATCATTGCCTTGATGCATAGGCCTTGATTCCTGGGGGCAGGGGCGATCCCCACCGCGTTTCATCAAGATTCACTTCACTGTTGTTTTTTTTATTAGTATGAGTATTTAAAACCATGACGACAGCGGAGTGGGTTCAGTCCTGGTTCTTTTCCAGTTCCAGTAGGTTTTTGGTCAGGACCCGATCTGATGAAACATCCAGAACAGTGTGTGTGTGTGTGTGTGTGTGTCTGTGTGTGTGCGTCTCTGTCCTGTCTTGTGTGTATTTTTCATGCAGTTACACAGAGCTCTCTGCTGTCCAGGTGTCGGACCGGAGGGTGATCGACACAACCGACGCGGAGCGACGGGCGGTGACGCCAGCGGGGCTCCAAGACGCCATCGACAGCGCGGTGAACAAGTTCAGACTTGCCCGCTCCTTCGTGCGACCCTCCGGCACGGAGGACGTCGTCAGGGTTTATGCCGAAGCAGAAACTCAGGTAAGAAAGTGGCAGTTTGGGACCGTGAAGAAATACTCATGAGTGGAACTGCATGTTTAAGGTTTGTGTTTGCTTCAGGAGGGGGCTGATTCTCTGGCACAGGAAGTGAGTCTGGCTGTCTATCGCCTCGCCGGGGGAGTGGGAGAGGAGCCCAGACCTTAGCACTAGACACTCACTGCACTGACCGGTTAATGTACTTTCCTCAGTCTTATTCTCTAGTTGATCAAGAACACGTGCTTTTGCCAAATGATTTTATACCGATTTTTATCTCTGAAGATTATGAAGCAGTGGGAACACCTGAAGTACAGCTGCTCCTCATCATGGGTCGATGGATGAAGTAAATAAACATCTGCGCACTATTTAAATAATCAACCAAACGTCCTCCCAGAACTGAAGAATCCATTCATGGGGGGTGTTATTGTTAAAATACAACCACAACCATGTCTGCTCGCTGTTTATTAGTATTATTTGTTACGTGGAAGGACATGTGACACACAGGAGATGCGAGGCGCTGACAGGTGGACAGAGTTAACAGCTCACACTGGTTTTAGACGCGTACAGGGATGGAGGAGCTGGAATGGGCTTCATCTTCAATCCAACGCTGACATCCAAAGCAGTAAAAACCCAAACGGGCCACCAATGTGACCAGCGAGCCACGTTCAGTCAGCGACGGGCCGTTCTCCCTCCTCCTCGTCAGCGGCTCCAGAGATGGTGATGGTGCGCTCCTCGGTGTTGCTCTCATAAGTGTCCTCATCTGTTTTAACGGTCCTGTGAAGAAAGGCAAAGGAGAGCGACCATCGGTCGGCCACAGACGCGACGGGTTGGAGCGGATTCCGTTCAGTCTGACGGGTCGGCTCTCAGGTCTGGGCTGTGGACTTTCTCCTACCTGATGAGGACGGTCTTCCTCTCAGACGTCTCTGTTGCCTGCTCGTCAAAGCCGCCGTCTGTCGGGGTGTCTGACGAGGCGAGCTCCACCCGGGCTCCACCGGCACTCTGAGCTTTCTCAGGCTCTTTATCGGTTACGTCAGCGGCCGGGGCCGGGGCCGGGGCCGGGCTGTCTGAGGCCGCGACAGGCACTGGAACGGACCTTAGAGCGGCGCTGGCGACCAGAGACTCTCCTCCGGTCAAACACAGGCTGTGGACCGTGGTGCTCAGACGGTCGTCTTCACCCTCGATCAGCTTCCTGACGAAGTGAAAAGAAGAGTGAAAATGTTTGTCATTGCCCCCCCCAGCCGGGTTGCTTTGTTCACCTGTATGTGGTGATCTCGAGCTCCAGAGCCATCTTCACGTTCAGCAGGTCCTGATACTCCCGCAGAAGCAAAGCGATCTTCTCCTTGGTCACCTTCAGATCCAACTTCATCGCCTCTATGCGTTCCTGTGGCAAAAAACCCAACGTTGACCTCGTCGACCTTTGAGCCCGAGGCTACTTCTCAGTCCTCTGCTGCATCCCATAATAACAAGAGTGTGTCTGCAACCATTAGGTCTGACTGAATAATGACAATAAAGCTGAGGTACGGGACATTGGACCAGTGCTTTGTGTTTTTCTGTTCTCTGGGTTCTTTCTTCTGATGCTCTAATGGATCTTTCTGGAATCTGTGGACTGTCTGCTTTGGTTTCAGGGGTTGTTGGTATGTTTTCCAGAATGTTCCACAGTGGCAGTGGCAGAGCTGTGGTGAGTTCAGTGTTTGATCGTTCATGTGGTTGGTGATCTAGTATCTCAGGTTCTACTGGTTCCTTGGATGTTCCTCTGAAGTACCCGGATCGATTTGGTTCAAATCATTCTTTCCATTTTCTAAGAAGCTCTGTTGTTCTTTTCACAGTGCTCAAATGTACCCTGACACGTACCTGCAGGTCTTCCTCCTCCTTCTTGTGTTTCTCTGCTGCGTCACGGATCTGCGCCTCCAAATACTCGCCCCTTGTCTTCAGGGCGTCCAGTTCACGTTGCTTGCTGAGAAGCTGCAGCCACACACACACACACACACACACACACACACTTAACACTCTGACCAGCGACTTGTCCCTGACACAAGGTGATGTCACTCACATCCTTCTTATAACCGGCGATTTCCTCCCTCACACTTCGAACGCTGTGAACATGTTTGGTGGAGGCGTTGTTCAGGTCCTGAAACTTGGTTCTGTACCAAGTGTCCATTTCCTGCGAAGACAGAAAACGACCAGTGGTCTGACAAACTGTCTTTGACGCCACGTGGCTTCACTCCTGCATCTTACCTGTAGATTTTTAGCAGCAATGCCGTCGTACTGAGACTGGATCTGTCTGAGAGCAGAGGACAGGTCCGGGAGGCCAAAGGTCATGTCGATTTTGGATGTTGTTGAGTAGATCTGCTGCATCAGCTCCTCGATTTCCTTTCAGCGAAGCAGAAAGAGTGAATGCACCTTATCGTCCTGAAGGACACACACACACCCGACGGTACCTCTTTGTGGACTCTCTGCAGGAACGCCAGCTCCACCTCCAGGTTTTCCAGCTGCTTCTCCAGCGTGATCCGTGCCGAAGTAGCTCTGTCCACATCCTACAACAAAGAGACTCGTCCGGTTTGCAGCAGCTTCTCCCCGTGAGCCTTCAACCTTATGGGTTCATTGTCTTACCGGACGGAGGAGCTCAATCTCGTGCTCCGTCTTTTTCCTGGCCAGCACAGTGTCATCATATTTGGCCTTCAGTGCTTCCAGCTGAGCCAACATGGCCTCCTTGGCAGCCAAAGATGCGTTCTGGAAAGAGGCACGGGCAAACAAATTCAGCAAAGCAGGTGCAGTCGGAGAAGAGCTCCGCTAACGGACGGTCCCTCTGACCCTCTGGACTCTCATTTGCTCAGCGACCCTGTGGAGTTCCTTCAGCTGGGATTCGTACAGCTGCCTGAGGCCGGATGGTCGGACGTGGCGGTTCTTCAGAGACTCGATCTCAGCCTCCAGCAGCTTGTTTTCTGATTCCAGTGTACGAACCTACAGGAACGGGCAAAGGGGGTTAGAGTTTGAACGATGAGCCCCAGAGAGGCCCGACGCTCTTGTCGTTGAAGGGCGACCTCTACCTTCTCAATGTACAGTGCCAGGCGGTCATTGAGAGCCACCATCTCCTGCCTCTCACTGTTCCGTGTCACCATGAAAGCCTGATTCTCCGCCGAAGCCGCATCCAAGTCCAGTTTTGGCCCAAGTCCCAAAGACATCCCGAAGCACAGGGCTCCCAGACTGCTGCAGATGGACCGCAAGCACTGTTCAGCTCATCACATCTCATTTGTATTTTTTTCTTCCTACTTCCAGTCACTGGTCTAGTCTAGTCACATGACCACACTGTCCTCAAATACAGTTTTTACCTTTTCTTTTCTTTCATTACACTCCAACGGTGCCATGAGTTTTCCATGTGAACTAGGGGAGTCGAGTCCTGACAGTCCTAAATGCCTGTTGTTGACACACTGTTCAACACAAACCTACAAACCTACTCAACAGCACAATTCCTTGATGGTGAATTGCATCGGAAATTGTGCTGAGAACAGATACTCAGTTAAACCTAAGACCAAGTCTGAACCCACCTGGACTTGTCCCTCCGCCCCGTCATCCTGCCTCCCCGGGTGAAACTGGCAGACCGGTGGCGAGTCTCCCTGCGGGTGGGCGATGGACTGGACACCCTGAGCACGTAGGTGGGGGCGACCTCTTCGAAGTGACGGCGGTATGAGGACATCCTCTCTGGGCTGCGGCTCATGTTGACCTCTGTGGCTCTCGGTGGGACTGGATCCCTCCCTCCTTCATCTGCCTCTTTATATACTCAGCACTTCTCTCAGGAATGTCGCACCTTCCCTGCCCGACTGTGACCGTCCCTGGAAAACATCTGTCATGGTGACGATATGGAATTCAACGGAAAAAACAAAACAACTGTAGTGTCATTTAAAGCAATTACATACATTGTGGTATTGTAGTGCATCTTTTCTTTGTGTACTGCTGCTGTGACACAGATTACGTCTGTCTGTCTGTCTGTCTGTCTGTCTGTCATCCATCCATCCATTTTACACACACCCTCACTTGAGTTTTTTTAATTAAAAATGACATGCCTTGGACAGACAGACAGATGTCCAATAGACACAGACAATGTTTCTTTAACGTCTGACGGGCGGAACCAAACAGCCGGAACCTTCAAACGCGCTGCTCTCGTGCCCCGGAACTCTTCTCAGGTTACTCACCGTGTCCTCGTATCTGAACTAGTTTATCTGTGGGATTCGTCTCTTTGGACGAAGTAAATATTCAATTTAAAGTGTCCTCTGCTACCTCAACTGCCGCGGCATGGCGGGGAACTTCTGGCAAAGCTCTCATTAGTAAGTTTCCGTGAAAACCGGGACGTTTTCCGTGATAGTTGGTGGAGCGCCGTCTTTGTTGAGGGCCTAGCGTTAGCCCGACGGATGCTAACTGCCAGGGTGAACTCTCCCGACGAGTTAAAGTTGTTATTTTCTCCGAAACCTCATGTAGACGCTGGTTTGGTCAAGAAGCGTCCGAATCGTGCTGGATTTGAAGCCAATATGTCGCCTGTAACTATGTTAATTGTTGGCGTGACGTTACTCTAACAACCGACTGGAAGTATGTTTCCATCCGAACGACGCTTGTTGTTTTGATCCACCAGAGAAATAAGGGTTCATTTGGTCATTTACTTTCCGTCTTGGTTAGTCTGCAGTGGGTTCTGGACAAACAGGACCTCATGAAAGAACGACAGAAGGACCTGAAGTTTCTTTCAGAGGAGGAATACTGGAAGCTGCAGATCTTCTTTGCGAATGGTATTTACACTTTTGCCTCACTATTGTTAAATATATCCCATATTTAAACAATAATTCACATGAGTACTGTTTATAAGTTGGTGTTTGTACCTCTTAGGCCACTGTTATATTGGTTCTATGTTGCTTATAGAATGCTGCTAGAATATTAATTTGCTCTGATTTGCATAAATCTCATATCACCAGACTGTGTTATGGACATGTCGTTTGTGTTGTATATTTTGAGTGGTAATTGGTTCTACCAATGCATATAAGAGTTATTGACAATGAAGCTGGCTTTGATGCTGATGTGGTGTTTTGTCACTCAGTCATCCAGGCTTTGGGAGAACACCTGAAGCTGCGGCAGCAGGTCATAGCCACTGCGACTGTCTACTTCAAACGCTTCTACGCGCGGTAAAGAAGAGCTTTTAATCAACAGTTAATTCATATGCGGATAAATGGTCATGATGTTTTGTTTTTTTTTAATCTGAAACTGCCTGATCAGATCATTCATGGACCATTTTCTTCAGGCCTTCATTGTTACCTCATCTGCACTTTCAGGTATTCTCTGAAAAGTATAGATCCGGTTCTCATGGCTCCAACCTGCGTCTTTCTGGCCTCTAAAGTTGAGGTATTACAGTTTATGTGCAGACAGTGATTTTTTTATAATATGTACAATATTTTCAATATGTAAAATCAGTAACACACTTGCATCCTCTGTGGTTCAGTGTATTAAATAATCCAAACTCAAACATGAATGTTTCTTAAAGGAATTTGGAGTTGTATCTAACACCCGACTGATTTCTGCTGCAACATCTGTGTGTAAGTGGTGAGAAACGTTTCACTAAGAAATGTTCCTCGTATCTCAACTTACAGTATTTTGTGTTTGTCAAACAGTGAAAACGAGATTCTCCTACGCGTTCCCAAAGGAGTTCCCGTACAGAATGAATCATGTGAGTAATGCACCTTTGCATCCATTTACATTACAGATCTTTACTTTCTTCTTTCAAGAACCACCCGTCATACAAACGGAAGCAAAACTTGAGAAGTCAATTTAAAAACGTGGATAAAAATCCTTATTTAAATACCGTTTACATCACTGGGCCTGTGGTAGTGATAACTATTTGCCTCCTCGCCGTGCAAAGTTATTTATGTGCTGTTGTACATTCTGAGTTCCCTTCACATTTCATCACGGTGTTGAAACTGTGGCGCCAACCGGTACGAGACATTCCACAAGTAATGTTCACACACTTGCAACAAACATTAGGCTGTTGCAGGGAACCGACGTGTCCATTGGTGTGTGTGTGTGTGTGTGTGTGTGTGTGTGTGTGTGTGTACGTACGTGTGCGTATGCGCACGCCCGCTCTATGCAGCATCTCCCGGTCTGGTGTCAAGTGGTGTTTGCTGGCAGAACTTTATTTATCCACAGGGTTGCCACGGCGTCACCAGATGAGTTCCGACACGCCGTCTGTCTGTGAGGGGTGTGAATATTATTTATAGTGAGGTGGCAGAAGGAGGGAGGGGCTCACTGCAGCTAATGAGTTGGCAGGATGCTGCGGCTCCTTCATGTCATTTTTCATGTAGTAATGAGACCGGTGTCAGTGGTTAAAGGGTCGGGTTCTTCACGTGACGTTTGTGACTGTGGGACGACGTCACTGTTCTATGAAAGTGTGACTGAGACTATAAAGACTCATATTTGAAAGATTTGTTTGATTCTCCTGAGAGACGTCTCAGGTCCTTCGGAAGGGAATTTCACTGGTACACACTTTAGACACTTTAGAAGCAAACGTTGAAGGTTCAACTCCATGTTGACGTCATAATAACTTCAATCTGGAAGAGAAGCTCAACGCCCGTTTCCGACTCCTGTCAGTGCTGTAGACACGGTTCACGTCAGTAGAACAACATTTGTGTCCTTGCAGATTCTGGAGTGTGAGTTCTACCTGCTGGAGCTGATGGTGAGTCCTGAGGTCCTGACAGCTTCCTGCACTCGTCCAAGCACCGTAAACTCTCAGGTTTGTGCCTGAAACGTTTGTTTTTTCTGTTTGCTGTTTTCAGGACTGCTGCCTGATCGTGTACCACCCCTACAGACCGCTGCTGCAGTACGTGCAGGACATGGGACAAGAGGACATGCTGCTGCCACTGGCCTGGTACTGTTCTTTAGAACATGTTTGCGTAGAATTTTTTTTTTTTTTACATATATTCTTTGCTGTTCAAGGCGAATAGTGAACGACACGTACAGGACTGATCTGTGTCTGCTCTACCCCCCCTTCATGATCGCCCTGGGTGAGATCTGCGCCCCCCTCACTGCACCTCTTTCGTGTCAGTGTTTTCTTCACGTGAGATTTACTCTCCGTGTCACTTCCTCTGTGTGCTGCAGCCTGCCTGCACGTGGCCTGCGTGGTGCAGCAGAAAGACGCCCGTCAGTGGTTTGCAGAGCTCTCTGTCGACATGGACAAAGTAAGACTGTTGACATCGATGGACGGTTGTTTTTTAGAGAAAAGCTCTGTCAGCGGTAGATTTATTCACATGTAGGAACACTAGTCACTGCCTTTAAAGAAATACTGAACCTGTGCTGAAGTAGGTATTATTTTATTTGTATGTATTTGTATTTAAATGAAGTTTTCTTTTATTGTGAATCATAAATCTGGCTTTTATCTCCTTTTTTTTCCAAGTACCATATTTTCATCGTTTCATTGTTGCTCTTAGCGTCTGTGAGTCGACATGGTGTTTTTCTTTTTCTCTCTGTGAGATCTTGGAGATTATCCGGGTCATTCTGAAGCTTTATGACCAGTGGAAGAATTTCGATGACAGGAAGGAGATCGCTGCTGTTCTGAACAAGATGCCTAAACCCAAACCTCCACCGAACAGGTACCACGTCGGACACACCGACCACACGTCGTACGTCATGTGACACCGGTGTTGACGACTAATACAAACATGGTGTTCAGTGCTGATGGGATCGGTTGTCAACACTCCACAACCTGATTTCTGTGTCAAATCCACGATGTACCTTCAGCCTAGTGTCTGCGGTGACAGCTTGACGGCACCTTCCAGAAATGTAACTACATGTCCCCGTTACGTGGATATGTGGACCTCCACTGACGGCTGTGATTGGACTGTTTGTGTCACTTCTGTGTCTGCCCGGGAAAATACAACGGTCCAAAATGTCATTTATTTATTTATTAGGACTGAAAAAAGTGAGTGTTACATTGGGAACAGGATCGGTAACAAACACAGCGGCAGTGACTTGGTTTCATCAAAACTAAAACCTAAACCACCGTGAGAAGAGTTGACGCGTTGTCATGGCACCTCCGTTGTAGTAAATCAAACATCTGAGGAATTGCGCTGACGATGCATTTATTTACACCAGCAGGTTGTTGAACAATGTTAGATCTACACACACCAGCACACCTTCTACTTTCTACATTTACACATGCTGTCGTCCAATGCACCACCTATTGGAGGAATCAGGAAGTGACACACACACACTCTCCCAGATGGCTCCAACAATCGGAAACATGGCAGCGAGATTCAATGCAGACAGACGCAGAAGTAGAACCGCTCCGGACGGTGGTGGGTCCATGTCCGTTCAACGCTGAATCAGGAATCAAATAGAGATGAACTTTTAACGGCTCACTGGACCTGATTGTGTTGGTGACGGTCCAAAAATGCATCAACAAGCTCACACACTCCTCTGTTGACTCCGTCAGTGTGTGAAATCTCTTGTCTCATCCTCCCGATCCTTCTCTCCATCTGTCCTGTCTCCAGCGAGAATGACCAGAGCTCCAACGGGAACCAGAGCAACTCCTACAGCCAGTCCTAGCGCCGCCGTGCCTCCTAGGACTCAGAGAGAGAGAGGTGGATCTATTTAAAAACATTTGTCGGCTGACCAGCTCTGACAGCCATGTTCTTCACGTGCACATCCACAGATCATTCTGGGTTTCTAGTGCTCGCCGTGACAGGACAATCACGTTGACGTGTGGTATCGATGCACCCGCTCTGCTTGAGACTTGAAATGAACTAAAACCGAGGAACTCTGGGAGGAGGGTGGGGGGCTTGGAATGTGAGCTCACTGATGGGGGGGCGTGTCTTTGTTATGATCCTGACGTCCTTGAACATCCCAGACGGAGCCGGACAGTTCACGTGGAGCTCCGTGGGAGACGAGAAAAACTTGATCACAAGTACCGGGTGTACCTTGACGTGGGTGTGTGGGTGTGCGTGCATGTGTGTGTTGGCGTGTGTCTGGACATGAGTCGTGGGTGTTCATCCCTCAGGAACCATTGTCGTCTGTATGTAAATGACCTGAACCCGTGCTCTTGGATCGGAACAGAGCTGTGATGTGATTGGACACTGCACCCCCCCCCCCCCCCCCCCCCCCC
>CAAKHB010007424.1:131595-142523 GCA_901007665.1 Aeoliscus strigatus | reverse complement strand
TCTTCACTTGACATGGATGGTGCAGACTGATCGCTTTCGGCTGTGTGTGTGTGTGTGTGTGTGTGTGTGTGTGTGTGTGTGTGTGTGTGTGTGTTGCAATTCCAATGCGACCCCACTAGATGTCGGTATTTTGCCGATTTTTTAACACAGTTCACCTTTTAAGTCAAATATACAGTAAATACATGTCCAAAGAAAAAGCAACTAAACATTGCACTGCACATGAATTATAATTTCTATTATTAGTCAGTGTTTGTGACATGTATAATTTATTGTCTAAAGGCATAGCAGGGCCTACAGACAATGAGCAGAGAGGCAGTGGTACGTCAGTGCTGCTCCACTGAGAAGGCAGGGGACCTTTTCTGCCTCCAACGCACATCAGACAAGCTCATTCAGTTGATGCAGCTATTGGCTGGAAGGCTTCAGGTCCCTGCACACAGGCGATGGACCGCTCTCCCCACCAGTGCTCATTCTCCCCACCAGCGCTCCTCCTGACTCGACACACAGACAAGTGAATGGGAACATGTCACAGTACATTCTGGGAGGTAAGAAAACCTTTAGTAGCTTGGTGCTTTTCTTACTGTGTTTGTTGATGTCAGCACTAATTTGTGTTCATTTGCAGCTTCGGGCTGTATCTTTTTATTAAAAAAAAAGAATGTGCAGGATATAGTGCAGATTTATTAAAAAGCCACGGTGTAGACTGGGTCATGACAGTGTTCGTCTGGTTGAAGTGACTGCAGACACTTTGCTGTTTGCGTGCATTATTTCCTACAGAAGTGGCCCAGCGCAGGTTTCACCATTACCTCATGTGGGCCATGGCCCCAGTCGTGTTGGGTCTATCACTGCAGCGTTCAACCCCACTGTGCTTTCATCTGTTAATGGAGGCTGCTGGGGAGCTGCCTGCTGCTGGATGGGCTCCCAGCCAAATGGAACGTGCTCGGTCCAGCTATGATCACATCTCACGTCTGTTGGGCACAAACCCAGTCCAACAGTCAGACAGTGTTTTTTATTAATGTGGCATTTATTAAACTGGCACTAAACACATGATGAAACTCATGCAACTCATCCCATCCTCCTTACACTGGTGTGGTGATAGAGTTTTTGATCTGCTGGGTGGTTGTTTGACTGCGCCAGCTCGGAGTGAGTCATCACAACGCCCTGTTATTATCTGACGTGAACTGGCCTCAGTGTTTACCTTTAACCTCATCAGGCAGCCCCAGTGTTTACAGCCCCAGTGCGATATTCTGAGATAATATCCGAGGTTTTATGTTTTGGTTTGTCATGTCAAGTGCAGTTTGTTTCATGTAACTACACAGAAATTTAAATGATAGAATGCAAAAGTGATGACGTAGTTTTCAAGGAGATCATGTATTCAAATGTTGAAGTAACTACTGTACTACACACAGTGGTTTCAGTGAGACACTGGTTATATTTTTCTTAGCATCAGTTTGTCTGTCAGGCTGATTTTGACTGAATTTATTGAAGAGGAGTAAAAGAAAAACCTCTTTAACCTAATAAAAGTCACTGTGTACAGATACAACAGCCTGACTGCTTAGAAACACATCTTCTATATTTGGCTAATTAGCATAAGAATTATTTGTCATGTTGGAAAAACGTGATGAAATGAATGATTTTAAGAGAAGAATTCCTTAATAACACGTTACATCCAACAACATGGTACTGATCTGTAATGTTTGGAATGTTTTCTGTTCAGTGAATCCACAGATGCTGCTGGCCGTGGGTCTGGCTGTGTTCTGCTACTGTCTGGTTCTCTGCTGCATTCTCTGCTGTCGCCGAAAGAAGAGTGTGTCGTCGGGGGACAAGGAGGCCATTTTTTTGTCTCCTCATCCTGCTGAGCGAGTGACCGTGACATTGACTCCTTCTCCGTGCACAGAGGCTGTAAGGCAGCAGTATGAAGAACTGGACGGAGACGTGCTGGAATTCCCTTCCTCTAAGAGCAGCTCCTGTCCGTCTGAGGATGACCTCCCTGGTCTACCCTTTGACCCGACCCCCAACAGATCACCTGAACTGGTTCAGTCTCCTGGGTCATCCTTCTCACTGCGGCGCCTCAGTACCCCTGCTGTTAGTAATAAAGCCAATAAACCCCAAAGCCATGGCAGAGCATCTCTGCCGTCTCTCACTAAACTCAGTCTGGGGTCTAAATCTCGATGGGTGATGGGCCGGCGCAGCACAGTGAGCGGTGAAAGTTACTTGTACAGTGAAAGCAGACGACTGACTGGAGGTGCTGCTAAAGCTCCTGCCCAGCAGGGGGAGTCCTGTCTGTCTGAGTATGGGTCGAACTCCCTCTCGATACGCTCGAAGCCTGCCCCTCTCCTCCACTTTTCACTCCTCTTCTCTGCATGCGGCACCCTGGTGGTCAACATTCTGGGGCTTTCCGGGGCCAGTCGGCGGCGCAGCAGGGGTCTGGTTGTCTGGGCCAGCCTTCCTCCACTCTGCCCTTCTCCTCAGCAGATATCGGTGCGGCGTCACAGCCTCAGCCCAGAGCTCCACAGCCAGAGCTTTGTGCTGCAGGTGGGCACGGAGGAAGATCTACGCTCTTGCATGCTGACCCTGGCCGTCTACAGCAGGGACTTCTCAGGCTTGAGAGAAGTTGCGCTGGGTGTTGTGGAGCTGCCCTGTGAGCAGATGGCTTGGGAGCCTGACACCACAACTTCATACACCAGGCAGCTCAGCCCAACGAAAACTAAGCTGAAAAAGGTAGTTGACTGTTTCTGTTCGACCCCAAAGCACAAGTACCTTGACCCAAGTAGGACTCTCTGCAAACTGACTTGAGGCCAGTCAGATGAAAGTGTGACTCTTCCAGGTGCAGTTAGTTCTAGCCGACATGTCTAGAACCAACTTTAAAAACATTTAGTCCACTCATCTGCTCTACTTCTTATCCTGTGCAGACTCTCAGGCAGCTGGAGTCAATCCCAGCTGACGTTGGTTGTGGGTATAACCAGATTTGACCTACCGTTAGAATCCAGAACCCTCTTGCAGGGTTTAACAGTATTAGCAGCACACTGTTAACTGCTGACCCACCGTGCCATAGCTGTCGCTTTAGTAAGAACCTTCTGTGTGAACACATTAGCCAGTTTCGGTTAAAACAGTAATGATCTGTATATGGTAAATAGGTGGAGTTTGTCAGTGCTTTCTCTTTCTCTGCTCAGACAGAACACGTTCACATCACCATCACCTCCTGCCTCAAGAAAAATTAGGGGCAAATATTTTATTTGCTTTTTGTTTTTTAACGTAAATCTGCAATGAAAACAGTCAAATGTATTTGTGGTTTTATAAGGATTTAAGCGCAGGAAGCTCACAGCCACAACACTGCCATATAGGATCTAGCCTGAAAAGAGTTCCATAAAATACAGTTAATGGGTTTGTAGAGACAAATCAAATAAGATTTTAGGACAGCAGGTGTTATTTTCTTTGGACAAAGCCACGTTAGCTTTTCAGTCTTCGTACTGCACTAATCTAATCTAAACAGTTTTGGTCTGTAACTCACGTAAACAATGCTATTCATTTCTGATAAAAATGTCTAACGAGCCCCATTCAGGTCAGTACCTTTGATTGGCGTGGTAAAGATACAACTTCTGTTCCTTACTTTCATCCTGCTCCTTCTCAGTTCATTTTTGGCCTTGTCACATCTAATTCCGTCTTTGCACAGACCTTAGCCCTTTAGCAACAACAAGTACGACCCAAACGATGTGGATGATGTGGACCCAGGTTAGTTCAGGTGCTTTCTTCAGGGGGGGGGCACTGACTGGACTGAGGACCATAAATACAGTTAGAGCAGATACTCTTCTTATTACTCTTCTCTGCTATGTGGAATCTATATCAACACCATGCAGCGCCGTAGATAGCCCCTATCATGTCTTACACATGAGGGAATAGAGCGTCTGATCAGCTCTGCCATTAGGAACTGACGTTAGTCATGGTGACACGTGTGTGTGGCAAACCACCATCTGTCTACGCTTTGTGGAACCACTGCATTTTAATGTAGAGGGACTCTGAGAAGAGGATCCTCATGTTACAATGACCACATTGGTTTTTGTCAATGCTGTTTCTATTTCTTTTTTCAAAGTAGTTACCAAGTAAGGTTTTGCCAGTGGCTGGACGTTGTACTGCAAAAACTTTGACTGAATGGTGGTGTCATCAGTATTATAGCTTGTAGGACACATGCTCTTCATCATCCTTATCCTCCCCCTTCAGCGAGCATAAGTTTTGATTGACAGAGTTGTCATTATCTCACCCATTATCTCGCACATGTTCTATATTTAGCCAAAGCAATTATTTATCATACTTAAAAACGTGGCGCATTCAGCAGCACTGCATTCCTATCTTGATGCAATATGCCATCTGGAAAAAAAATGTAGTGCAGTATTTTTAGTTATTCAGCTACAGTGGCACAAAATTCATTCTGATGGCGATTGTCGCATGACTCACTTGATCCGGTCCATTATGTAACAAAGACCGTAACTCTCCACTGTTACCGAATAAATATTCCACTCTGGGTTCATTGCCACAAAAAATATGTCAAGTTGCATCAAACATGCAGCTGCATCTCATCTAAGATTCAAGTATGTGTGAAGTTGCAGGGTTTACTTGAGTGAACACAAATGACCCCAAGTCGTCTTTCCATGTCGAACAATGTGGACAACAGCTGCCCATCAGCCATCAACCATCTTGATGCTTTCACACAATCGACAATATTGACTGCCTGATTAACATTGCTATCCCATTTTTGGAACTGCAAATACAAAAACCTGCCTCATAGCTGTAGCATAAGTGGATTGAGTGTGTGTTTGAGGCGTCTTTGCTTTTCAAAGCTAGTATAAGTGTGAGTAATATTTCTGAGGCAAAGTACTTGTGACAAACGGAGGCAGTCGACCGAAACGCTCTTGTTGGGAGGAATCGTCTTCACACTCTGCTGCCTGGTTCTGCACAGGATGCTGCTGGCAGGCGTACACTCATCTTGTTGTCAGCAAACTGTCACTGGACCCCAAACAATGCACTAATGGAATATGACATGAAATCAGTTTCTGTCACACTCCTACAACCGATACCACGTTTCTCTACAGTGCCATAGTGCATGAACATCTGTATTATTGTTGGAGGTTTGCCTTAAATCTGACAGCTACATAGAATATAGAGACGGCAATAAAGGTAATGGGCTTTATGCCCTGCTGAGCATCTCTGACATAAGATGCCTCGTAGAAAATGCTTATTTTGGAGAAACGTCCCCTCAGACGTCATGGCTGGTCCTGCAGTTTGACACGCTGTGAGTTCTGTCAAATCCCTCCCAAGGGGAACTAAGCCTTTGGATGCTGGAAGTGTCAATGCTTTGGGTGACTCACTCCTAGTACGATAGGAACCGATTTATCAGCACATTAGCTTCAAAGATACTTTCCCTTGTTTCTTGGTTTCATCTCATTCCAATTTCCCCCAAATGCTGCTCACTGAAAAGAAAACAAGTCACCCTGTCTTTTTGTTTTCTTTGTTTCTACCCTCAGAGTGTGAGTTCTCAGGAAACACTGGGTAGCAGGAAGAGTTCGCTTTGCGTGCGGGCTTTGGGCCAACTGTTCATCCTGCTGCAGTATCAGACGCTGGCCCAGCGCATCAAAGTGATGGTTCGAAAAGCCGAGAATTTGGCCAAACTCACACGGATTCCGGGAACTCCAGGTAAAGATAAACTTGTCATGACTTGGCAACATAGACGTATTCAGCAGACGTGAAGAGGCTGACTAACAAAGGTGACGTCTGTTCTGGGGTAATAAAACTAAGATGGATGGGGTAGAATGATGGCCAGCCAGCATCAAGGGGGGCAGGGGGAGGGAGAGGAGGCCTGGAGTAGGAACATGGATGGAAAAAGACAACATGCACTGTATGCCTCTGGATCACACTGACTAAGGTGCCGTTGGGCGGTGTGGTCTTGTTCCCAACCTGATGGAGAGTGACTAGTCACAGGTTTGGGAGGTTTGTTGTGAACCCAGCTTGGATTGCTGGTGTCAGTGGAGGTCTGTCAAACCATTCTGGTCATTCTAATGGATGTTTGACATATTGTTAAATGTTCAATCCATCAAAAACATAAATTCACAGTGAGACAAACCAGATCGCTGATTGACTCATACCGTAATCAGATTAGGAACTGATCAGCCCAGTGTCATTTCCCCTCCAGTCAGCAGCATATCTCAGCGCATCTGATTTAAAGCTCTAATATTCAAGACTCTTCTGTCGGACAACAACCAACTGATTTATTTGGTATGAGACTGAGAAGTGAGTGGATTTCTGTATTTTTATTACCTGAAAAGATTAAATCCACAGTGAACAACGGAGCTGATTTTTTTTTTTTTTAGACCATTATGTTGTCATCAACTTACGTCAAGATGGAAAAGTGATTGCTACCAAGGAGACCAAAGGAGTCAGTGGTCCTAACCCAGTCTGGAACGCTCCATTCCTCTTTGACTTGCCACCGGGTGACATCACTCATCTGCCATTGCTCCTTGAATTCATTGTCATGCAGGTATGTGGTTTTACTGCTCAGCCATGTACAACAAGCAGAAGTAGTATGTGGGATGAATATGTGGTTTGTTGAGACTAATTTGTTCAAAAAATACAAACTTGGAAGCATAATCTTGTCTCCACAGGGCCGTCTGTACACAAAGAGCAGCATTCTGGGTCGTGTGTTGATTGGCAGTGATGTTTCTGAGACAGGACGTGGGCACTGGAAGGAAATGTACAGCCGAGGTCAGATAGAGACAGCTCGCTGGCATAGCATCCAGTCAGACTATGGGACTGGGTTGCAGTGCAGTGAGTGAAACATTAGAAAGTGAACTAACATGTGAACAACAAGTGGTTTGGAAACTCCTCCTACTGCCAAAGTTGTTCTTTTATTTCCTTTTTGTTCTGTTATGGTTTCATGTGCCCAGCTTAAAGGGGCTGTCTATGTTTGCTTGTGTAAAAGTCGATCCATAAATCCAGAGGAAGCCTACAGGAAGTATATGAAGTACATGTGAAGTACATGCGTAATGTTTGTCGTTATGATTATATTATTATAATATAATATTATATATATATATTATATATATATATATATATATAATGTTATTATATTATATTCACTTATACTAATAAATTCTTGGGGTAAAACTGGAGAATGAGTCTCCAGTTTTCCCCATTGTAATCCTCAGAGTGTGATGACAAACAATAATGTGAGCATGTCTCACAGCTCATGAGGAATTATAGTAAAAGGGACAGATGTCAGTCTTGATTTTATTTTGGGATCAGTATTTATCATTCCTTTATCATTCCATGGTATTTCCTCATTCCTTAATCCCAAATCCTTGCGTTCGACCTTGTTCATTGTGCTTGTATGGGGCTTTGTGAACATCCATTGCAAATAACCTTCACATTTGCCTTTGAAAACAAGTGCTGAATCAGATATCTAGCTTCTCTACATTCTGCATAGTATGTGATCACATAAAAGTGTGAGGAACCAGCAGTTAGTGGTTGATGAACAGTTGATCTGGAATGACTGCTAATGACCTAAGCAGTTAACTAACTAAGTTAGCGGTTAACTAACAACGTAGCTGACCGGAGGTTCCAGTCATAGAGTTTGAAGGAGCAGTGAACACTCTCTTACTATTCCAGAGGGCTGTAAGGCGACTTTCTGTACGTTAGCAGCACTACGCTTCTGCGCTGCCTTTCTGATGATTTCTCCCTGATTCATACGTGTTGTGGAACGGTTTGTATTGTGTCCAAATGTTATAATGTTGACTTGACATTGTTCCTAAGATTATTTGCCACTCTGTTTGATATGTTGTTATAATGTGTGAAGAGACTGTAAATGTTTCTGTTATTTAGGAAAAAGAGGAAATTATAGTGATTATAGTTGCTTTGTGTGGTATGTCCTTAAGATTATTCAAAATTCATGCAACTGCTTCCATATGTCTAGCAATGACACAGTTTCAACACACTTGTTTGTGAATTGTGTATTTGGTCATATAGGCATCTGCTGTATATTCATTCATTCATCTTCTGACGGGTTGCCGATCCCAGCTGTCAACAGGGCACACCCTGAACCAGTCACCAGCTCATCACAGAGCCACTCCACCACATTTCATGAATGTTATCTTTCAAAATAAATGGACTTTACATTACTTTTGTCTTTACATTCTTATTGAATATGAAGAATTTGCCAGAGATTCTGGCCGTGTTAACCCCAACCAGGGTCCAACCATAAAGGGGCCTTGTGTTTTTTTATCCCTTTCCCCAGACTCAGACCATAGTATTAAAGTAGGATCTAAGAGATTATAGTCACAAAAAGTGGCACCTTTCACATATCTAAGCAGTCTGCCACATGCAGGACAATGCATGTGGCAAAAAAATGTACTTCCAGGTCTGTTTTTAAAGGTGGTCTCATTTCATCATCTGTCTCTGGAGCTCATTATTTGGCAGATGTGACATAAAAACCCATAAATTGTCACGAGTGTCAAGTCACCCTCCGTGTTATGTCCATGTCTGTCCCAGTTCCTGTTTTATTTTGAAAGTGTGTGTTTGTTATCATTTTTGCCACCTTGCCCTTCCTCCCTTGATTGCCCTCATTGTTTCCACCTGTTGCCCCTCCCTTCCTATTTAAGCCACTCACGCCCTTTGTTTGGTGCTGAATCGTACCCTGATGGTCGAGAACGCGTCACGTCATTGTCTAGTTGTTGATCCTTGTGTGAAGTATCGGAGTTCCCTTGCTAAATCCTTTCATAGCCTTTGTTTTGTCAAAGCCAATCCGTAGCCTTAGCTTCGCGCTTTATGTTTAGCCTTGTCAAAATTGTTTCCCCTGTTCGGGCGCTTTATGTTCGTTGATATTCTGTATGTTTTTTCGCCTCTTGAGTGAGTGTTGTTTTCAGTTCTCCCCTTCCCCCCTTTTTGATCTCTTAGTTTTGTTTTTTGAGCAAAGCCTTGTTTGTCCCAAATTTGTAATAAAAGTAAGTTTTGGTCATCTGCATCTGGGTTCAGAGTTTCTTTCCCTAGCCATCGTTACATAAATGGGATGATGCCATTCCAAAGCAGTGCAAGGGAGCAGCAGCCCAAACCATCCAACTGACGAAACTAAGTGTTACTAAACTAACTTGTGCAGCGAAGCCTTTCAGTCACTTCCTGACACACCAACAGAAAGGAATGTAAATAATGTAGTTTGGTAAATATTTCAGTCTTCCACATTGGTTTCAAGTGCATCATATGCAGAGTATCTTTTTGTTCTGGAAAGAATCCCTTTTAAGTTTGTTTTGTTGGAGCGCAGTCATGACTCCAGGAGAGACCTGAGATTACTGTAAAAGAAAAAATAATTTGCGCCGATCTGCATTTGTGCAGATGAACTCGTACTACACTGACAATAACGTATGCGTCATGATTAAATCTTCCAGTCGTTGTTTCCAGTGACCCCTGAAACCACCCCCGTTGCGTGAGTTATGACTAAAGATTGGAAGTGTAATCATATACTGATGTAATCTTTGTCCTGGGGTAATCTTTTGTCAGATCATATCATAGAGAATGTGACGCCTCACACACTTGATGCGCACACAAACGCACGCACACACGCACACACAAACAGTAGTTGTTATGGTCTATTTGAGTGTGACAACCAACACAGTGAAAAATGTGGAAAAATGTTAAAATGTGGAAATGTCATCAGTCCAGCTGGATGGAAAGAACATTCTTGTGCTTATTAACCCTTCTCTTAATACTTCTTTGCAAATTCAGTCTCCTTTCTAGACTCATTGCTTCATCTTCCATGTAGAAACAAGTAGTTTCTTGAAGGGTGAGAAAATCAAAATAACTGAAGTCATTTGGAAAGATCATTTGACAGCGTTAATTCAAAACTCTTTGCTTTTTTATCCAAAATGTCAAAGGTTTTAATGAATATTTCTTTAATCTCACAACCTCTTTGGTGCATTGTCATACTTCTTCACTGTCACCAATGGCTGATCAACTGAAGGTGTGTCACTGAACCAAAAAGTACCATCCTAGCCTGCTTGTATGTTCAATGTGCATAAAACGAGTTGTTCTTCATCTAAAACATAAACATATACCTTTTCAAGAAACTTTCACATGACCTAAACTCCCAAGATGCTTCTCTTGAATAAAAATCCCCTCAAATATGAAAGCGCAGAATATACAGCATCTTGTTTAGTGTAACGGATGTGAAATAAAAATCCCCTCCATGAGTCTGTAAAGCATTTGACACAGATCCGCAGCTCTTTTTCACTTCCTTGATCTTTCTACTCTCCTGGGGAAAAAAGAAGAAAGGAAGGAAAGAAAGGAAAAAAAAAAAACACAACTTCAAAAAGTAATTTCAGCATGATTTGTTCTTTTTTTTACTATTACAATGACAGTCCACCATAGAAATCAACACTTTGTGTTTATTTCCAGCTATGTTTAATTTGTGTATATATTTCAATTTGCATTTGTCGTTGTCACAGTCACTTTACTTTGAAGGTCAGGCTTTTATTTTGAAAAAAAGTCTTTCTTTTCTTTTCTTTTTTCGGGGGGGTACCTGAAGACTTAAAAAGATGTTAAAAGAAATTACAGTTTTCCTTTGTTATGTCTTTATCTAAAGTTTAACAGCACACAACATATTTCTGTTCATGGGAGACTTTATCTTCTGTCATTTGAAACGAGTCATGCTGTATATTGTTTAAAGGTTAACGATGTATTATTTTTAATAAAAGCTATATTTACAAAAACCGCCCACAGTGCGTTTAGAGGCACACAGAATAAAAGTGTAGCTTTTCCTGAAAAACATTAGATGTATTGTGAATACATTGTTGTATATTTCTTGACGGGTCCGTCGGTGTGTTCATGTTAACACGTACTAGTCACTAGTGACTGGTGCATTGTGAGCTGACAGATACGGTCTCTATCCTCGGCCCACA
>CAAKHB010007424.1:97626-124610 GCA_901007665.1 Aeoliscus strigatus | reverse complement strand
CCAAAAAAAAAAAAAAATTTAAAAAAAAAAAATTTTTTTGGGGGGGGGGGGGGGGGGGGGGGGCGTCGTGATTAGTATGAATAAACCTTTGGAAACTTGCATGAGCAGTCTTCTTATGTGCCCCCTGTGATGCTGCTGATCAGCAGATCTGACCACTGTGTGAAGAAAGAGGGTCCCTCCTCTCCCACAGCTTGTAATCCCCCCTGTCCAAGGTCATGGCCATGCAAAGAGGCATTCCAGACATAGCCACAGGTTCTACCCCATTAAACTGATCACTGAACACACACACACACACACACACACACACACACACACACACACACACACACACACACACACACACACACACACATATATATATATTATGCACTCTCTGCCTGGCTGAGCCACAGAGTGGAACTGCAGACCCCCACACCACCCCACTGGCCTGACTTAAGACCAACAGTCAGACAAGATGCAGTTGGAGGTTTACCCACCCCCTCCCATCAACTCCCCTCTCCATGAGTGATCAGGTCACACACACACACACACACACACACACACTGGGGAATCTCTGCCTGGATGCACTGAGGGTGTTTCAGGAGCAGATGAGATACATAATCTCTCCAATGTGTTCTGGGTATCCCACAGGAGCTTCTACCAACTGGGAACTCTCCATCAGTCCATCAGAAGGCACATGACTAAGCCCAGGCAGTCTCATTTGTTCTGCCTGTATTTACAATATAATTCTTTCAGTCGCTCCCTAAAGCTCCTGACAATAGGTGAGGGTTGAAGCGTAAATTGACCTGTACATTAAGCTCCTTCCTCACCACAACAGACACTCCACTCTGCCAACTCAAACACCCCCCAAGATACTCGAGCCTCTTCACTTCTGGGACAACTCACTCAACCCAGATGGAGCATTCTCAGAAACCATGAAAAGAGCCCGTCCACATGTAGGAAATGTACCAGCACTGCTGAGGTGCTTTAACCAGAAGGTCATGGGGACAAGGAGGCTGCAGGAAGTTACTGCACCTGGTGTGGAAGAAGTCCAGATTCACTCTCCAAATGTTGAACATTTCCTTTAATTAAGTTCATTTATTTCAAACAAACTGTTTTTCTCTGCTGCAGGAATCTGACTTTCTTTTATCATTGTCCATATGCTAGCAGCATAATCACGTCATTATCTGGCAGGTTTCACCAAATCCATCACAGTTTCTGTCCATAGCCGGGGGAGGTCCACAGGGCGACGTGTGCTGAGTCTGGAGTCAAAGCCGGTCCTGCTTATGAGAGTTTGTGTGTTCAGCTGCTGACTGCTGGGTGCACCTGTGAGTGCAAAAGAAACTGTCGCTGTCTAAACCCCCTACACACTATAAATCAGAGGAACAGGTACAGTCGTTATGGAAAAGTTAAAGAGAACAAATTGACAGCCTGAAGTCACATCAAGGGAATGGTGGGAACCCTTTAGCCAAGAAACAGCTTTTGATTATGACTATGTGGCAGCAACAACAACAGCAGGGTGCCAGTAAATCTGCAGTTTTATAATTTCACTGAGGGATTATATTGCAAAAAATTATTTGAATAAATAAATAAAATACTAGTCATTCAATAACTTCACAACCATCCATGACTCTTTAAAATATGATTTGACAATATCATGGGTTTATTAAATGTATTTGTAATGTTCCAACATGTTCAGGAGTTAAAAGTGAAACCACTCAGTCACAGTAGGAGCAATGCTAGCTGTGACGACATGACAAGATTGTATTTAACATGTGTGACATAAAAACTAATATCGGTACCGTTTGTTAGCCGAGACTGGTGCCTTTTAGGGAATGTCAAGCATGGTTCAGTACGTACATAGGACCTCTTTTACCATTTCATAGTGTGTGGTTTTTTGTTTGTCTCCTCTTTGGAGGCCCTGGGGTTGACCCACCACCCACTCAGGTGCTGACAAAAGACATGAGTGTTTTCTGTCCTATATATCATGCAGAGAAAATGCGACATTGAGGTGATTTCACATTAATAAAGTTGTTTGAATGATTCATACATTATTTTGAACTTTGCCAAGCTCACCTAACCTGCAGTAAATTCTTGTTTTAATACAACATTTGTCAAAGAGGACCGGTTCTCAGGATGAAAGTCAGATGTTGAACGGGTGGAAGGAGGGAGGACAAAACCTCGTAAAGTCTGACCAAAAAAAATTACACTATTTTCCACTGGCAGTGCTGCATCTGTAGAGCTTTTTATAAGCAGGAACAAAATGGACTTTCTCAGGTTTGAATTTCATGAAACAATAATAGGTGATGTTGCTATGTTTTCATAAATCCATACCTCGTCCCGCCGGAGCAAAACGGCTGCAGGTTCATGCTAGTGTGAAACCACTAAAATAAGGCTGCAGGCCGACAGTCCCATGACCTCCATTCCTGCCAAAACAACAAACCCTGATAAAGCGCTGTTAATTAAGTCCTCTATAACTGCAAAGAACAATTTCCACTGGATTGTCTGTTGCAATAAAACTAACACTTTGCCACAAATGTAGAAGGAAGAAACAGAAAATGTGTGTTGAAGCATTCCAAAGGTGAGCCAAATGTCAACTTATAAACTAATGCGCAATACAAAAACCTGCGTTGTGTAACATTGTTTCCTTCCACATGTCTACGGTACTTTGACATTGACGGACCTATGTGTTGTTTGGCTTGAACAGTCAGGTGTGTATTAAGATAAGGGAAGCACGCAAACATTACGAAATTCTCATATACCCGACTTATGATACAACAGATCTGAAGTACTGTATCCAGCTGGAAGACACCTAAAAAGAAAAAGAGAAAACTCCGGTCAGAACGCCGTGGACAAGCCGAGCTGAATGGCTCTGTTTCTGATGCTATCATAAAACTGCAATTAGGAGCTAATCAGAAAGACACATAAAGAGCCTGGAGAAGAACGTCCACAGGAATTAAATCAATTTGTCCTCTATCCACGCTTGTAGCTCAGTGACTTGAGATCATGTTTCTTATGTTTCGATGAGTGGTTGTATTTCTTTTCCAGCATAGAAAACTGTAAAACGTAACTTGTGGATCAGTGCTGATTTCAAGATAGACCAAAAGCAATTCCAGTTGCCTACGGTTTAGAGTTAGTTACAGTTTGATATAGTTTGTGTAGAACATGAGAGTGCTGGTTTGTCTTGTGTCTTCAAGAAGTCACAGTGAGTCACATTAGAGAATGAGAATCATCGTTCTCACATGAGAGTGAAGGATCTGCTGGCAGAACCTGACCTGTGTTCAGGTCAGGTACAGAACCTGGCATTATGATAACACATTTTTTAAAAGCCCAAAATTTGATTTCATTTAAAAAAACACCGATATGTGTATTTAGTGTATACAAAGTAATCGGCGTGTAATGTGGAAAGAGATCTGAACTGTATATTCAAGAAAGTGGTGGAGGTGATGAAAGTCCCTTGAGATGTCAAGGATAAAAACTTCTCTTTTGTGTGTTTTACAATTGAGCAGTTTTCTTCTTTGACTGACAAGAAATTGGTAAAGATACAGAACGCAGCCTCTGCTCTCAATGGAAAACATATTTCCTCTAGCCTGTTTATATGCAGATAGACAAACACTAAATAAAAACCACAACCAAAGTCAACTCAAAAAAGGAGCCTCTCCTGCGTGGGAACCAGAGAAATCATGGCCTGTGTGGTCGTAATAACGAAGCAGACTGCCATCTCAGCATCTGCCTTTGCTGCGGTTCTTTAATAATGTTGCTTTATATATTTTATGAATTTATTTGATTCTGGGGGAATGTAGCCAAAGGAGTGCATGCAGTTTAATTTGATGTGCTAGACCGAGTTACTGTGATTCATTTGTGGTGAATAAAACCATCTGTTTCTATTGAACAGTGGCCAAGAGCCCCATGCAGCAGAGGGAAATAGATGTGTAAGAGCCTGCTGAGAAACGGGTTACCTAACATCCTGACCTGACCATCCACTGACCACCCCGCTGTGCTCTGCTGAGGTGACTGTTGGTCAGACCTGCTCCCAAAACAACAGAATAGCCCTTTATTTCCTCATCCGATATGGTCCACAGCAGATCGTCTGATGCACTGCTACAGGCACTTGGACTGAAACATATCTCATAATAGTCAGGGTATATATATTTGACATTATTAGTGCATTGCGCATTAATGACTCACCATATCTCGGCTTTATCGAGATTTTAACTCTTCGATTCTACTAAATAATTCTGCATTTATGTACCACTTGAAATAAATGAAGCCTTCACTGTTAATGCAGTTATACTTGTGTGCCAACAATGAGTGGGTAGTGAAGAAGTGTCATTCTGAAGTATTATTATGACCAGAATTCACTGCAGGAACTGAAATACCAGTCTGTCTATTAATGGGCTGTGTATGGGCCATTATGAGGTGAAATAAAGTTTCTTGACTTTGGGACACCTGTAGGATTAGTTTTCATCAGTTGTTAAGTAGACACTTAATACAACCAACAAGGGGTTTGGAAGTCAAAAATTAATAGTGTTTTCTAATTTTCAGTTTCTTTTGCCCCTGATTATTAAAACAATGTAATTAATCATAATAAAACCTTTCAGCTAACGTTGGACCTGACAGGTTTTAATATAAACTGACAAATGAGGACATCCAAAGGTGTTTGACAGATAATGGATGTGTAATATCATCGTACAATTAATTACAAGGATACTACATTCAAGTTAATAAAGCAGGAAATGATATAATATGGCTCTGATTTGATCTAATCACTCATTCCCATGCTGATCTGCGCTAATATTCTTTCAAACATGTCAAGGGGACAAATGGAGACATAATTGAGGATATATGATGTCTTGCAGGCCGTCGCAGACATTCTGTTCCCACATACCGTATCATACAGGATCACCGAAACATTCTGTACAGGGACAATGAGGTCCAACTAAAATGTAAACCGGGTTTGCTCTCATTTGACACGTTCATGTGCCAAACGCAGTTCATTATGATGTGGAACAACAAAATCTGTGCTGCGTTAATCAGATACAGTCTGAACTCAGATAATACTACTTGTAATTGCAAGTAGGATTACACCCCAATAATGAGGTTCTAAGGAGGATGCGTTCATCCCGTTCATCTGACTTTACGTTGGTGCCCATAAAGAAATCCTCCCACTGCCCTTTTAACAAGTTTCAAACGCAGCTTGAGAGATGAGTGCATGCAATTTACGTCGTTGACCTCTACCGCGTGTGCCACGCGCTTGTCAACAGTGCTGCTTGTGCGTGAATGAGGAGGAGGCAGACGATCACAGCAATCTGTCTGCTACGTGACTGTCACTTAGTCCAAAAACACCTGCAGCTCTCATCACTCACTAATCAGTCAGTTCTTCCTCCTCAGTCAGTCATTCAAACGCTCATGTCATCATCAGCCCGTCAGAGCTGAATGATGCGGTCGGTCCCAGTTAGACGTTCTGGTTCTACTTTGTTTCTTTTGTGTATGTCTACATGTGTTTATTTCATTCATTCCTCCCCCGTTTCTCTCTGTTGTCACACTTTTGTTTCATTAATCATCTTTTCCCGAATAAATAACGTCATAATCATTTTCAAAACTCAACGTGTTGCTTCCTTTCTGCCTAGATGCCCCCGTTGTAACACACTGAAGTACTGGTATTCCTTTGCATTGGATTTGATTAGATATGACTTTACCAATCCCTTGGGAATTCCCTCAGGAAATTGAAGCAAATAGGATATTAAAACATAATCACAAATCAAACAGAGTACAGTATAGTATGTCAAATATATGTAAGATAAAAAAACACAGAAAACAGTTTGAACCCGCAGTGTACCAGATGTGCAGATTAATAATGTCGTTAACCCAAATATTCCTGACAATGTGAAACATCTGATGCAAAAGTAACGGCAAATCTAACTATCCAGTGAAGATGCAGCCTCCATCACCCCTGGATGGATGTGAAGGAATCAGTTTGCAGCTCCGCAACTTGTTTGACAGCACCAGTGTGTGGCAGTGAAAGTGAATGATTGAAGGAGGAAACGCTTTGAGGAAGACACGTAGTGAGTGCATGCACGCACACACACACACACACACACACACACACACACACACACACACACACACACACACCTGAAAGCCACGCCAAAGGGTATTAGTTAGAGGGGATGCCTTGCTCACCTGTGAGCGTTCAGGGAGGAAAGACCTGTCCCTTCTCATTCCGTCTGCTGTTCCTCATCGAACTTTGCCTCATCCTGCCTCATAATTCCTGTGAGTCCTGCTGGGAATTCATCACAACACCTTGAAGTTCTGCAACCATTTGGCCTCAGCTGCTGTGCTTTTTGAAACCGATATCATTAAATCTTACATGAATGTGTTTGCCTTTGAAATGTTAACAGAAATAACTGGTTATTGTTATTATATTATTATTACTATTATTCATGTCCCATGTCATCCCAGCAGTATGCAGTCCTCTCAGTCTCTTCTTGAAGAGGCAGGAATGTAAATCCACAGGGATTAGTGAGCACACTGGGCTGTAAAGTCTCCAGTAGCTCTTTGGCCGCGGTGCGTAAAGTCTGGACGAGCTGCGGACGCAGCGCGCAGCCTTTTTTTTTTTTTTTTTTTTAACATCTCGTCTCCTCTGCGAGATCATTGACGAGCATTTCGGAGATTTTTTACAGGACTCCCAGGCAGGCGAACATCGGCGTTTTGCTGATGTTAAGGCTGTTTCCTTGAGCGGATCATTTGTCCCGGCGCGCAAAAGGGGACATGGGTCAACTTTACGGTGCGACACTTTTACCATTTGGCGCAATCTGTGTTGTTCTGCTGTGGGAATCTGGTGCCAGCTCCATCAGGGCGACACTCGGAGTGGACACGTCTGGGTAAGTGTCCTGGAGTTGTGTTAAAGGGAGTGTGGAAGGTGTCGATGAAAAGTTTCATGTTGATCTAGAATGATCCGTACGTTGGTGCGATGGTCGTCATCGTGATGTTGGACTTTCCTCGTGATGCGGTAAAAGCTGTTCGGCTTCATCCGGGTTTGATGGAGCAGACCTCTGGATGAACCGCCGTCTAATCTAATGTGAATTCACGGGACATGTAAAAAGGCAGAAGAAAAGGGAAACTCCACATGGTCGGAGCCAAATGTTACTTGTGCTCAGACAGAACATGACAGATGCTGTTGAAGTGGCTGAGTGTTTGGGTCAGGAGGTGAGGAGAGGATGTGAGCGCCTGCAGAGGAGCTCTATCATTTATATCATGTTACCTACCATGTTACCATTTGTATATTCATGTTGTGTTTTTCGTGAAAAATAACCCGATTTTGTGGGACTACAACTTCCATTGCTGTGATTGATGGTCCTCCTACTTACAGGAACACAAACTGTCCCTGCTCAGGCTGTAACATTGGACACTCTCCAAACCATGAAAGTACATTAAAATGATTAGTGTTTTGTAGTACTTTTTCTTGTTAGTTTGGATTATTTTCTGCTATACAAAGGCAACAATGTACATGTATATAAATGTGGACCAGTAAATCAGATACAGATTTACCGTGTGCAGAAGCTGTGTGTCACATGAACTTCAGAGAGTTGTGATTTTGTTCATGCATATTGGATATTTGATTGATGCTGGGATGTCACATGATTAGTGTCGTCACATACATTTGAATGTATTTGAACGTTATAACCAAGCAAAAATGTGTATTAATTTACTTGTATTTTTTTTAATACATGTACCATTGTAAGGTCACAAATTAATATTGTAGTATCAAGTATGTATTCTGATACTGAGATCAAATAAAACTCCTCAAATATAGGTGGTGTTGGGTGTTAACAGTAAGTGCTGTTTGGGTCCTGAAAACCACTGGTGGTGCAACAGGAAATGTCTGACAGATGACATGAAACTTAAGTCATATACGATGTCGTTATGGTAAATGACCCTCCACGTTGTTCTGCTATGATGACGTGTTGATATCTGATTTATGACTGGTCTCTTTTTTTCTTTTTTTTTTCCCCAAGGACTGAATGTCCAGATAATAAAATCTTGACAGTGGAATATCCTTGTGCCAGAGCAGGGGGGAAGAACAGCACTTGTTTCAGGTGAGACTCCTCCTGTCCCAAAAGTCTGCTGGATTTTCATGCTGTCTGAATTCCAACTGAGAGCTTGTGGCTGAACCACAGTGGTTTGGATCAGCTGTGTGGGGCGATCATGCAAACAAGTGCCTGCTCTAAAAACAACAGAGATTAACAGCGATGTTACTTGAGCATCATTTCTATTAAAGTATTTCCTCAGTATTGATCTATTGAGACTTTTCTCCTGTACTGGTTGAAGGCCTCCTGTATGAGATGGACATCTGCTCCATCCAATAACCTGTCAAATGTAAGAGTCTGTTTCTGGGCATTGAAACGTTTTTCTGTAACCAGCCATCTGTTGCTTCAGGTGAGACTGTCCCTTTGTTAAAGTGGAGAATCCCCCCCCCACACACACACACACCCCGTCTCCTTGTGAGCTGTGAACCCAAACTCTGACTGTAAAAACACAGCATTCATATTTTGATATTACAACTCACTTGGGAAACTTTTGACAAAATATATTCCTATGGAGGCTTGAACCTTTCTGGGGTTAAAGAACGGTTTCAAAAACCACTAAACCACCCTGACATACCGTTTCCCACAACCACACACACTAAACCCCACTTCTGGAAACTCCTGCTCGCATGGGAGTCAGACATGAACACTTCCTGAAGCTCATCATTCAGAGTTTGAATTCTCTTTGTCAGTAAGTGTCAACATTTGTCAACTAACAGCAGCATTATCGCCCGCACATTCCAGAGTCCATTGTCTAAAATGTCCCCAAAAGAGGCTCATCTTTGTTCTTATTTCATTTGGCAGTTGTGTCAAAGTGTCACTTAAAAGAAAGTGTTATTACTTTCCTCGAGCTGCTGTTTCCGTCAAGGTTTCGGACAGGAAAAAAAAAAGGAACATTCTCAGCTTGAGTCCAGAACAAGATCCTTCAGAGGGCATCCCCCTCAGGGAATCAGGTCTGCATTATAACATAAAAAGAAGTCTGGCAGGAGAGGATGTGATTAGTTACTTTTATTCTCTTTTCAGGGACAGGAGCAATATACCCCATCAAACCCCAGTTTCCTGGGGTCCAGTTTATGATATATGTAGTATATAAATACAAATGTATAAATGTAGACGTTCTAGCAGCTCCTGATATTTCACAGAAAAGGACTCGTTCAGTTGTTAGTTAACTTTCTTTTGAATCCAAAGTTGGTTTTGGTGGTTGGCGCAAGCTGATGCTTAAAAAAAAAAAAAAAGAGCCATCAGATCTGGTGTGAGGCCAAAACTATGGTTCTGTTCACTGTCAAGGTCGGCCTTTAACAGGCTCTGTGTCCTGTTTAATTTATGTCTGCACAAGAGTTGTGTGCTGCCGGAGGAGCTGGATTAGATGTGGGTTTCCTTCCCATGTTACTCCAGGAAGAATCGAGTCAAGAAAAAGAATTCTGTGGCAACTGTGGATCTATGTTATTTGAACATCGATATATATATTGGTCAGCTTTTAGTGATGTGGAAGGTTGAATTTTCTTTTTCATGAACAAAGGTTTGTTTTTTTGTGAGTCTGTTTCACAAAGCAGCTTTCAATGATTGTACAATGGATTATTTGGACTTCCTCTAAGAAGGCTGCAACATGACGGCTGGGGTATTAATTGTCCATAAATCCATGTTTATAGAATAGTCCCTGAGTATAGAGACTATAAAGTGCTGTTGGCCTTGGTGGATGTGTGTGCCCTCTACATAGTTTGCTGTTCAGGGTGTTCTGGGTCTTACTGAGCAGTTGATAAATCAGTGAATATCTGAGAATCAGTCAAGTGACACTTTAAACAGTGGGTCCTGGATTTCTGATATTTGGGAGACAAAAACAGGCTTCATATTTCAACACAGAAAGGTGTGATCATGCTGAACGGTTGCATTGGATGTGGTGAGCTGCTGATGTTATGATCCTGAGTTGGTTGGGAAAAACGTGATGAGTGGGGTTTTAGGTTTGCAACCGATGGCTGCACACGTCACATCCTCTAAAGCTGCTGCTCAAGCAGCATGTCAGGTAAAAATGTACTTTCTTTACCAGTGAATGAAACATGGTCGTTCCTGTATTACAGGGGAGAGGGAAAATGACAGCCCAGGTGGAGAATAGTTGTATGACACAGGAGCTGTTTGTACCTTCTTAGCCAACACATACTGTATGTAGTCACAGTATTATAACCAGTGTTGTCACATAACAACGAGTTTGTTTGACAAGTGTAACCATATGTTGAGAAGGAGTGGGGATAGTCAGCCAGTCCAGTAAAGTTACAGTAGCAGCATGTGCAATAATATGTGTCTTGGCCTGGTGTGTAATGTTTGGTTAATATCAGGGTTACAGACTTTTGTTCCCTAGCTGCTCTGAAGTCTTGACGCTACGAGTTTAATCACAGTGAGTTTACTCATGTAATGTTTGAAGCATCAGAGATTGTAAAATGACGACAAAATGTGGTCCTTACAAATGTGGTGGGAGAACGAGGTTTGGTGCGGGACGCAAAGATGTATCACATGTGACCATAAGCTAGACTCACAACGCGTCCATCCATCTATCCATCCATCCATCCATCCATCCACCCATCCATCCATCCACCCACCCATCCATCCATCCATCCATCCATCCATCCATCATCCACCCACCCACCCATCCATCCATCCATCATCCATCATCCATCATCCATCCATCCATTCACCTCTACTTATCTGGAACCAGGTCACAGCAGTAACAGACTGTATTTGTTAGTTTGTGTTTGTTTTGAAAACCGTTACAAAACCCAACATTTTACACCTTTGCACATGTAGACAAATCTCACCTGTTGTGCCCAGAGAGCGCTGTTGATCTGTGATTGGACAATGATAGACAGTCGCTTCATGGTACATCTCTCATGCTCTTCTCTTATTTCTAAACTGGCTCCACTCTCTCTTTTGCTGATTCTAAAGAAATATTTGTAAGTCTAATTGAACATGACACGTTAACTGCTTGCAAAAAATTCACACGTCCTGGATTTAGTTGCTATTAAAACAATCAAGCGGTGGGACTTTTGGGGTTGAGATTATAGTAACATATACAAGATTTTTTGACTGTGAAAACAAAGAAATTGATCCTCTGATGTTTTACTGAGCTGCAGTACATCATATCTGACATGCTATCACCCTGCAGATCCCTGTGGTTCAGGCACTTGACTGTGTAAAACAGAGAGATGAGCCAGCATCTTTAGATACGCTCACCCGGTTCTGCTTCAGATGACAATTTTTCTCAGCATGACAGCGTCCCAGTGGAGCTTTGCGGTGTTGTCCCAGAGTAAACTGCTCTATATCATCCAAACAAAAAGCGTGAGCCGCAGGTCTCCTCCCAGTCCTCTGTGGTTTTTGCACATCTATTGTTTGGGCCGTTTGGGTTCTTAGTCTGTAGGCGATGGAGGTCAGCTTTCAGTCTCCCTCAGTCAGACATACATGGTTCTTCCCGTACATCGTAAGGACTGAAGTGTGGCATGTTTATGTATGAGTCTGTATGGACTGTTTCTGTATTGTCTTGTGATGAGGGGAGTTAATTTTCTAAATGCTCTCAGCTGTTGAATCCAACTCTGGCAGAATAAACGGGACTCACCACACTCAAAAACCCCTGAATTGCATGTGTGCTTGAAATAAGTTTGCATGTCTCCTTTCTGTACTCCTCCTGTTGCTACACTACAAATCCACTGAGGTGGATCCTTTTTAGATTTCATTAAATTAGAGTAATTCCCAGAAGTTCATGTCTCGTCTCATCTCACAGAGGAGTACAGGGGAGAATTCTAATGATTTTAACTTATACATTAACTGGTTTCTTCACATTTACAATGATTACATTTCCTGCACCTGAATGAGCCACAGAAGCTCTGACTGAGATTAGCAGTATCTCAGTGGATTCAGATAGTATCAGGAACATATTAGATGGAACTGGATCCTACTCTCACTGTTGTAATTCAAGCAGCAGATGCCCTCCAGCATCAGTAGCAATTATGACAGAAGAAACGACTAAATCGTATGACCAGCATTCATGGTTGGGCCTTTTAGCAGTTGGAGGCAGGTTTCTGTGGTAGATGTCGAGTCAGACACAGGCAGCTTGGTTCATGTTTGGACGTCAATAATCAGGTCCTTCATGAAAAAACATTCCCAAATTAACCACAAAACACAAAAAAAATCAATACTCACATTTCAAAAAACAGGACCTCTGCAAAGTCAAAATGCTCCTAATGTCATTTGCCACTCCTTGGAAAAAAGAAACACATACACACACACACACACACACTCCCCAAGGCTGGTACGCTGTGTGGTCACTGAGCAATGCAGTGAGGAATATGTAAAATATTCCAATGTGAATACAGTGGACACTTTTTCACATGTGCTTGTTACTTACTTGATGAGATACATATGTCAAAGCTGTGCCTCTACTCTTTTTTAAAATTTTTTTAAAACGTCACTCTTTGTAATGAGAAATCCGTGTTTCATGACTGGATAGTTTAATGAAGTGTCCTGAAAGTCTGTCACGGGTGAGATGACACGTCAAAGATGCTGATTCAGCTACGCAACCATCATCTCTTTCCCTCACATACCTTTCTACTATTTTAATCTGTGGAGAAAAAAGAAACAAAGGAGTATTTGAGAACCATTTTGATTGTGCACAGAAGATGAAGTCTTTAAGCGCCAAGACCCTAATTGGAAGTATAGGAAGGTCATTTCATATACTACGACACATCTGCTGATTGGAACATTGCAATGATGATGTCAAAAGTAAAGGTCATTCTCAGTTAAAATAAAGACAGCGAGAGAGAGAGTACCTTTAAATGGTTGACAGCGAGTCAGACTGGGATTGGGCGGGTGAAGTTAGAGCTCTCCCAACATTGATTATAGTCTTAAAGAGTGTTTGGTAGACAGTGTGATCTCACACTTTCTGACTGAACACTCACTAAGCTTGATTTATGCTTCCTTGATGCCTTTGGACTAACATGTTACTTCAAGTTCTGCCATGTTACTGGATCACTCTTCTCCACATTACATCACAAGGGGAAGTCCAGCAGCTGGGTAGAGAAAAACTCTGGTCAAACACTTCCAAATGCTGAGCATGAAGCACATACTGTAGGTCTTACTTTTTGCAGTGGTGATATGATCCTTAAACTTTCTATTTTTTATTTAGAATTTACTATCCATGTTTTATTTGTTTGATTACGACCATCACCAGATATTGTGAGGTCCCACATTATAAATCCTTTTAGCCCACATAGGAAATGTCTCTGTTTGGATTTCTGATGGTGAAAATGTGAGACGGAAAAGCACACGCTTGGCTTTTTAATGGCCTTGAAAGGTATCTACTGGACAAACATGTGATGCAAGCTTTAATGATATGATGTCTTATGGTGGCCAACCACAGATTTTCACCCTCTTGACTTATCATCCGACTCATGCCCTGTTTGCTTCTGACCTCTTGACGAGTAAGTTCCTGACGACAGGAAACCACTTTGTTGAGTCCAACAAACCTTGACATTTCCTCTTTCATGCACGTTTTTACATTTTTTTACGTTAATTACAGTTAACGTACTGAAGAAAGCATTTAGCTTATCATCAATGTCGCTGGGAAAATATCTGCTAGCATGGCCGTAGGCTACAGCTAGCGTCACACAGATGTAAAAGAAGACACTACTTTCAAAAGCGTTCATAATGTTCAACCTGCACACTCTCCTCTGACAGCAGTTTGTCAGCTGCTGACAGAGATGATCCCAAATAAACAATATAGGTTATTGATTTTCCCAAGAGAAAAACAGTTGATTACAATTGTAAGCGTTCAGTCTTTCATTTAAATATGTAGTATTTAATGAAATCTGACAATACTGAAACTTCAAAGTACCATAGGCCCCTGACTTTGTAAAACACAGAGAGCATGAGACAGTGTAAACTTCAATTTTGTCCTCAATTGCCTGAATATTGTTGTTGGCTTGAGTTAACGTGCATATTTGCTTGTTTTACCACACGATGGCCTCTGTTGGTTAAGCTCGTAGGCCACAGCTTCGGACTTTGATTCATGCCTAAATGGGGTAATGGAAGGTTAGGGATTTGTTTAGTGAAGGTTATAAAGCTGTTGGTTGTTGCAGAGCCAAACAATAGTGTTAGTCATTGACACGAGGGCCACAAATAAAACATAATAAAGAAGTATGAAGGCTATTATTACACACTGTTGTCTCCTCTCAACCTACTGTTGTCCTGTGCGTCACCAAGCTCCATTTCAAATGTTCATCACTGAAATGTGACTGAGACTGACTCAGCTTCAGGCCTGGACTTCATCTGGAGTCAGACTCAAGTGCTCAGCAGCTCAGGAGAGACAGAAGCCAGGCGTCCATGTAGTAGCCAGAGTGTTGTGCTGAGGTTAAGGTCAGGGCAAACGGTATAAACAATCCTGTTCATACTTGTGGTGGGTTGTTTTGAAGTAGGGAACTTTCACAGAGCTTTGCAATAACAAGATAAGATCAGTGAGGTCAGCGGTTAGATTTCTATCTTTTTCTGGCCTATTTGACCGCTTAATTTTAACCCCTGAGTCCGGCGTGAGCAATTTGTTTCCAAATTTACCTCCCTTACCTCCCTCCATCTTAATGTCAGCTAGTTTATTCACTGCAACATGGGGCATATAAATCAAATCATGAAATGCACGGCCAGTTTAAAGATTAGGCAGAAATTATTGGCGAGTTCAATAGTTTTACAAAGTAAATGTATTTAATTACACATCTTCAAATATTACAATACTTCCTTATAATAGTGTATTTGCTTTCATTGTCCTTCATGTGATGAGGTTTATTGTTTACCCAGTGTTTCACTGATTTCTGTGCATAAAACATAATACAAGCACGTTATTTCAAAGTGTGCAAGACACATAATACCTCAAATAATAATTTCATTTGTCCCGTGCCTGGTTTGGAACACATCTGCATCAGAGGATCATGTGTCCCGTTACATGACGTAATATTGTCTCTCAGTTCAGAGCAATAAGTTGTTCAGTTGTTATCTCTGATCATGACAGCCCACACATTCCCTCACAGAGTTAATCTTTGTCAGAAAGGATCTGGAATGATTGGCCCGAAGAGTCATTGTGACAGGAAACACTTAAATCCGTCTTGATTTGCTCTTTGACCTGAACACCAGCAGCTTCATGTGTTGTTAGCGCCACCTCACTGGACCTCTAAGGGGTCAAGAAGGATGAGGCCACACGGGGGGAGAACAGCTCTGGTGTCATGATCCCTCTGAGAGATGGGGATTTCAATCGGTGAACGTCTGAAACAACAGAGCTTTAACTCCTCCAGACCTGGTGATAGAGCAAATTAACTTAATTGTTGACTGACTGAATGTCGGAATGATTGATTAACGTACTGACGTATCTGAGCAAGGAAGGCTGACACCCCAGCCTGTATTGTGTATTGTCAATGTGAACGTTGTTCTTCGACACCGTAAAACAAAGAATCCTGATGCGTCGGATTATCTCCTTGCAGTCTTCACGTCCTCACGTCCTCTCCTCTCCCCTTCTGGATTTATGGAATTAGACTTGGCGTTCACCTCGATCCTGGATGCTCTCTGCAAATAAGATCTGCAGAAAGATTAACGGGGTGTCATAAACACACGTACATCGTCGGTGGTAGCTGTGTGACTTTGTTGCCAATTTGTGTTTACTTCGCTTAAACAGGCAAACTAAAAGCTGCTCTGATGTAGGACGTGCAGAAAAGCTAAGCTAAGGGCTTCAGCTAAGCAAACGGATAAGGCCAACATCACGGCCAACAATAAACTTACAGAGAAAACAGAAAGGACAACGACATGGAATCCAGAGACACACATCCTCAGCAGATAAGAACGTTCTTTACTCACAAACAGCATGTGATTCATCAGCAGCCAAAGCGTAAATGAAATCAAAGCATTTGTATCATTTCTTACAGCTATTCATCAATGATGCCTGCCACAAATGGAAATCAGAAAGTAATTTAATGTCCAAAGCTACAGAAACAACAGAGATGGGTGAAAAAGATCATATTCAGTTTCACCTCTGGCATCATTATTGTGCAAAGTGGTCAAAAAAAAGATCTACGTAGTTTCTGAGGGCCTCTGGTGTACTTCTTTGACATGTAATCTGCACAAAAGCATACACAAAGAAAACCAAAATGAGGTGTTAAGAGTTTAGAGAACGATACTTCATCTGAGATGACTGGGCACCAAATGAAATCTAAAAGTCTGACACACCAAACCAACAGTGCATGTAGGATAATAAAGCCAACAAAAAGAGATGTAAATAAGCACGAGGTGGCAGATGGACAAAACAAAATATAAAGGAAGTGGATATGTGGTATGTTTTGCTTCCAAATGAAATAAAGCTGCACCCTGGCAGCCTGAACACTCCTCAGTGGGGGATTTGCCTGGAAAACCATGTAAAGTTCTATAAAAAGAGCCAGAGTTGGAAATCAGAGCAGAGGGGGAAGTAGTGTTCTCTCGCTCCTTTAACTGGTTTCCCAACTTGATAAGAACGTGGGGAGAGGAAGGCGCTGCTGACTCATGGTGTCGTTGAATCAAACAGTTCACTGGACATTCACTCGTACACGCTTTCTCATGGACCACTTCTTATGTTCCTTTTGCTCCAGCGATTCCTCACCAGAGTTTTATGTTGTTGCCTCCTGTTCTTTCCGTTTGTGTAGTCTTTCATTCCATGACTCACCTTCTCTCCCCTCTTCTGCCTTCTGTCCACTCTCACCTCTTTGTTTTGCTCTTTGAATCAGGCACATCATCCATTCAGTACATATACAACGTGGATTACAAATGTGTCCTGATCAGCTGATGCCAGAAAGGATGCAGATCACCCACCCGCACACACACACACACACACACACACACACACACACACACACTGTGTGAGTGTATAATGCAGTGGCGTTGAGTAACTCTTGAGTGGTATGGAATCCTTTATCAGTTGCATTTTTGCACCCTCTACAGGTAGAAACACTATTTCACGTATCTCGTGGTACTTTCACCACTCATATAAAAACTTTGCCTCCTGTGGTAGTGGCTCATCTTGTTCTGGACCACTGTGGTCTTCATCAAAAGGAGACTCCAGAGTACGTTTCTTTTACAAAAGTGTAACAGCACAGTGCAGCATTTGAATTTGTATGACATATCAGAATAATGACACTTACATAACCGTGTAAACCTTGTCATTCATGCTGTCTACCAGGTTATATCTTACACAGATAAACACGGACTGGAACAAAATAGTTTTCCTTTTCTTTAACAGGAAATTGAACCACATAAGTTGAAACTTCATATCTAATGAATAATTTAGGGAGTCTGACAGAAATTAAATTATCAGAATGTCCTAGATCGCTATTCAACAACATCTACTCATGATTTTAAGTTTGAATCTGCAAGAAGCAAGCAACTGAAAAAAAGCGCAGACAAAAGAACTTAAATACCAATGAAGTAAGGAAACACAGGTGATGAGCACAGGCAGGGTGCTGATTGGTCAATTATACGCAGGTGGAACCATTCGGCAGTCAAATAAAAAGAGTGAGAAACAAAGCAAGCTTTTTATGTGGTAACACATGGTTTGTGTTACCATGAAAACGGTCCGTTTGCTTCATGCCGTAGAAGGTGAACGTGGACCTGAGTTGGACGTGTGTTTCTCTGATCATGATATTTAATTGTGTATCAATGCACACACACACACAGTGTTATTTCCCGTGTGCTTTATGATCACCGAAATGTAAACTTTCTATAACATGTACTGCTGCTCCTTTTCCAACGCATGTCTCTGAGAAAGCCAGTTTTGGCAGATGTTGTTCCAGAGGGCTTGACAATGTGCCAGCGAGCCAGCATGCACAAACACCAGAATCTGAGCAGCTGTTACCGAGCAGAGGTGGAAAGATCAGTTCTTACAGGCATGTTAACACTGGAGTTCCCCAAAGTCATTGCAAGACATGAAGTGTTTTCTATGGAAATGGGAAAAAAAAAATCTGTTTAGTGTGCAGTCTGGAAGATGTGTATCAGTATTACAGTTACTGAAAGTTATAGACTTGCTGTAGTATGCTGCTGTATGACATTAGTATGAATAGAAGATGAAATACTTAAAGACCACGGTCTTCTGCCAAGGTAATAGTTCACCCTTCTGTGATCTGCAGCTCCACATCTGAAGTGGTCACACATGTCTGGATGCATTTCAGAAGTATTAGAAATCTCTTTCTCTAAAGTCCATGTGATGTCCATGTGAGTGACACGGACTGGAACCTGGCTCCTTTTTAATCAGCAGTTACTTCCAGGCTGCTTGACCCTGCTAAAATCAAGATAAAGATCACCGTGCAAAGTTGGCTGAAATAATCTTTTTACACTGTGTTTACATGGTGGTTGTAGCAGTCTGAGATTCCATGGAACGAGGGGTGTGTTGTACATAAAATGTATTATCATAAATCTAGTACTATTTTACTCACGTCCGTCAGTTTCCACGAGGACTGAGGGATCTGCTGCACTACACGTCACAGCAGAGGTGTGCACAGGTGAATGGGAGATTTGTGTATGTGCCAGAAAAAGTATGGAGGTGACGATTCCTGTCTGAAACAGATAATGAGAACCAAATGTGTATGTTTGGACAGTATGATGGTGCAGAGGTCCATGTGTACTTCAGTAAACGTCTGGATTTAATAGAACTACAAGAGAATTTTCTATGTGTGTCTGCACAGGTGTGGATAAATGATGACTTTCTGGCACGCCTGTGTGTGTGTGTGTGTGTGTGTGTGTGTGTAGCAGTTGATGTATTTAGTTGTACTTAATAAATGTATGGTCACATTGAGTCTGACTCGCTGATAACTGTGAACGTGTGTGTGCATACGGCAGCGTATGAGTGTGTGTATTCCTGTACTGTATGTTATGGAAGTACTGACAGATCTGTCCTCATCATTATCACAGTGGACAAACTGACTCCTCACCTTGTCAAGCCACATGTCATCTTAAAATCTCTGCTCCCCCAGTGGAAACAAACAGCTCACACATTGTGATCAAAGGTGATCCACTTAGGTATTGTTTGCATATCATGCATAACTCCAACGGCGCATGGTATTTAAACTATCACTCTTTCTGTTTTCTCTCTGTATACTTTGGATGGCCATCAACAACCCCCCAGCTGTGGGAACAGTAACCTGTACATTTTTCTCACACTTGGAGACGTCACAAGATTCTTTCAGCAACTCCTCAGTGCTGTTTCATGACGCTGAGAAGCACTTAACACTGTCTTCTGTCTTCATTTTCTAAAAGAAACCTTTTACAAGGCCTTTTTTGAGTTACGCTTCCTGCATTTAATGGAGGTATAATTGTCTTCGTAGAGCTGTAGACCAGAGTTGTACCTCCCCAAAAAACTTCAGTCATCACCCTCCATGTTTTTCTGATTAGCGTGCACCTGAATGGCCCTCTGGAAAACCACAATGGCTGTTTTTTTTTCTGTTTTCTGTGCAATCTGCTCTACATTTGCTCTTTTCAAGCATTTTGTGGCTTGACTGTCACTGTCAATATGTCAGCAAATCAACTCACCGGCCAATATAAACGCCTGGAACAAGCTAGCCCCTGCCTTATTGTTTGAAATCCACAAAGCCTGGCAGGGAGCATGTGCCTACAAGCGTCACTGCAAAAGGAGAGAAGGTGTGGAGCACAACAGCTTTGGGGTGAAATCATTTAGACATATTGCAAAACATGACGGCCATGACTTCGTCATTACTCACAGCTTTTGGATTATGCAATATTTTGTCTTTCACAACAGACGCCATCGTCACAGTGGCATTAAATGTGGCCATGTTCTGTCCGGAGATGAGCAGTGCTACGGGGTGGGGTCACAGTGAAGTTAGGCGTAAGTCGGTCTGAACTCATGTGGTCTGACCCTGACATTAGTTACAGTCTAGTCAGATTTTCATGAAATTCAAAACATCCTTCCTTGTCTGGCGTGAAAACTCAACCAGGCACATCATCATGACGGATCCATAGCTTGACCTCACTGCTTAGCTGCCTGTCATGAACCCATATCTGGCTCTTATCCACCCCTGTCTGCTGTCTGTTTTCACTCCTCCTTCTTCCCTTATCTTTAACACACTGTCCCTGGCCATAAGTAATTCAGCCAAACTGTTTTATTGGCACTGGTTCCCTCTAAAATCAAACCTTTGTACATCCATTCAGGCAGTATGCGATGCCAAAAAATAATGAGCGATGGCAGAAAAGCATTAGTGGAAAAAAAAAAACAAGAACGTGATATCTCCTCCACTAAATACTTTCACAATGACGAAAGGAGGCACCAACATCTGGGAGGGGAGATAATACCGATTTTCCAATGTCATCAGGTGAATCACCCACCATACAGGAGGAAATGTGTTTAGAGTGATGTGAAAGATCATTGCCTGGCATATCTAACCTGTCCTCACATCAGTCATGACAGACGGACAACTGGCCCGTAGCTGTTTCTGTCATTTACGACACTTCTGGGACCATTAAAACACCAGCTTTGGATGTGTTTGTACAGTGTTTTGCTAAGACGTAAATAATGACATCTGTGCATAAGGTAACCAAAGACACGCTTCAAGCCCCATTTGCAGCCTCAAGTGTCATTTTTGCACATGTGCAACAAGTCGCGAGGTACTGAAACATCACACTGCTGTTCATGTCTTTGAAGAGTTTTAATTTCTAACCGTGGCAACAAGAAAGTTTTAGTTGAAAACAAGTCCTTGTTCAATAGAGAGCAACTGGACTTAGATACTCCTCATCCAATCCAGGTCATGATCTGAATTAGAGTGTTGACCTAAGGAGCCGGCCCTCCTGTTTTCCACTTGTGTTGGATGGTTGTTTCACTTACTCTATGTGTGCGTGTATAGTCTGCACATTCCTCACTGCATTGGACTGAACTCCTTTGTCACCACACATCTGTCGCTTCAGTTTCCATGTGTTTCTGGTTGGAAAAACACAGGTTGCGCTTCTCGACCTTGAGCATGGAAGGATTTAGTTGTGTTTCTTCTTCTTTTGATCCTGTGGCTGTTTTCTCCAAGGTCCTCTGGTCTTTTACTTATTTACCCACTTTGGTTTGATGATGTTAAAGGTTCCGATGAGTTAGTCTTGTGCTCCAGAGGCCATTGGTCTGTGTATAGGAGTGTAACATTGTCAAACATATCCATGCTGTTGTCGCTGCGGTACTGATGATGAACTTGATTTCAGCTGTCCACTGACTGTCATCTGGGAAGATTTGCACTTCCTTGGATTCATTTTTCGACCCATATGTGGCCCTTCTGATGCTTTTTTTTTCAGGGATTAATGAAGTATGGCTTCCTATTCTTTGTTTCAATGTGTTCTCCAGGTGATGGTTATGCTTTTGTCTGCAGTATGTGACATTCAGACAGCTCACAGATCTGCTCTTTGCTGAAGTTTGTTTGATCTGTAGGTCTTTTTCCCTTTGGTTTCCAACCTTAACCCTTTATACTGTAGTCGGATGCATGTAAACAATTTGAATCCTTCAACTTAGTTACAAAGAGTTTTGGAGCTACCAAAGGAACTCATTACATTTTATTTAACCCTCCTGAGATAATGCTGACCTGAGTAGATCAACTCAGACATTGGTGCTGCTTGTGTGTCATGGTATATCTGTCCGTCCCTTCACGTCTCAGATGGTCTTCAATAACTGTCTGTCAGCGAGGATGTGGACAGAGCAGATCACACGTGTCTGTTGGGGGTCAGAAATGGCACATTCCTGCAGTGACACTTAAGTCAGGTCAGGGTCACAGCTCTGTCAGTCCTGACACACACACACACACACAGACACACACACACACACATTGACAAAATCCTGTCTTTAAAGGTAATTTCATCTTTGTGCAACAAGCAAGAGTCAAACAACAAAACACACGTAAACCCAACATGTTCCACCTTTATCTTATCTCGGTTCCATTGAAAACAGCTTGGATAAGTTGAACTGACAAACTGGGATGAATTATTCACCAATTTTCCATTTAAATCTGGCCACTGCTTCCTGGGAAATGACCCTTAATGAAACCGTTTTACCAGTTCCTAAATGCCACAGTGACGTGGTGAGACACGCCATCACTGTGATGCAAATCTGTGGTATCTGAGAGCTGGAGTAAAAAGGAAATGACTGAGGCAGAAAGACTTCTAGTTTTTCCAAAAACAAAGTCAAAGTCATCTTACTAACTGGATGATTCTTTTGATAATGTTCATTTTTCTGTTTGTAAAGGTAGAATTAAGAGGAAACAAGGGAAATACCACCCTCCATGGCATGAGATGAAGGGTTCCTGTTACAGGCTTTGGTTAGTGGCTCCCTTGTGTCCTCTTGTGGGTCTTAGGCTACAGCTTGGTTACGCTACAGTGACTCATTAGTGGTGTGTGAAGAGCAGGGAGAGAGCGCTAGTTTTGCGCTGTAATTCCAGGCTGTGTGAGTGTAACTGCAGCCCTGCGGCTCCTTAGAGCTACAGTGATTCAGTGTTTGCGTGTGAGGAACTCCAGGAGGAGGCTGGAGTATTGATCCTCTCATTGACTCTGGGGATGAAAGACAACGTGCAGTTGCCAGAATGATAGCATATTGTTTTGATTATCTGTGATGATCATACTGTATTGTTGTTGTTTTTTTAACCCGTTTCACGTTCATGTTTACTAGTAATGAACTGAAGCTGAGCACACACCATAACGTCGGAGTCAGCTGATCAGCTCATCTTGGACTTGACAGAATTTTAGCATTAGCTGTTCAGTGTAGGAGGGAGAGTCAATGGACTGTCCAATGACATTATCATGGACTATTGAGATATTAGACACTACATTCAGCCATGATCAGCTGCTGAAGTTCCCCAATTCCCCAGTGCCTTTTTCCTAACAGCACCTGTTGAACGTGACTTAAGATATGAACAATGAACTACTTTTATTTCCAAAGAAGGTTGCTGCTTCAGTGGCAAATCCCCTAATTTGCACACGTTATGTTACTCATACCACAATTTAAAAATCTCAGCCCAGCTGAAATGAAAGACGATGTTTCTCTTGTATCAACATGTCCTAAAAACTGGCCTTTACTGGACACTCATACAACATTTTCCCTCGATACTGTGGACAAAAGGTCAAAGGGGGAGTCAGGATGTGAAAATAATACGATGGGAAGATGAGAGAGGTGAGGCATAACAGAGGAGTGAGGGTCAACCTGTACTCTGGTGGTAAGTTGTTCAGACCTCCTGTGCTCCCAGTCAAAGATCCCTCTGTTAGGACAGAGCTCTGATGTGTCCCCAGAGGTTTGGGACCTGGAAGTGGGCTGGCAGAGCAAATAAACACAGAGGAGGCTCACACACACACACACACACACACACACACAATTAATTATATGTATGAAACATCTTCACACCTTCAGGAAATCCAAGAAAGAATTCTGTTATTCGCCCTCACATACAAGTTGCTAACACATTCCCGCACTTTGACCAATTAGGAGTTCAATCAAGTCACATAGTGAAGGACACCTCTGAGTGGAATCTGGGCGATTTAAACAACCTTCAAATTACTGGATGGCCCAGTCTTGTAGCTAAGACAAGTTAAATTAGGCTTAAATTGTGTGCCCACAACGAAAACTCAGTCTTTATAGGAACATTAACCCTTACCTTATCCCAACACTGAACCCAATTTACACCTTTAGGATCTGATTTTGAAACAGTTTTATTTCCACACAACATGAGATATCGTATTCTAATTGAATTATCTGACTTCCTCCTTCCTCCTCTGCAGAAAAATTTCACCGCTAATTGTGTCATGAAACCCATCTATTGGGTCAAAAACAACAGCAAATGTGTTTGACCATCAGTTAGTTGTTCCTTTCTCGCTGTTTTTACTTTACGTTTCCACTGTTAAGTGAAGCTACAGGTTAGTTTTAAAAATGTGGCTGGATAGCAGCTGGAACCCAACTGTGTGTGCAATCAGGATGCTTTGATTATTTGCTTACATGAGGAATGCCTGGAACACACATATACTCACACACACATAAATGGACACAACACCTCATTAAAATATCTCTTAAAACTTGACACCAGTTATAGCATTAGCCAAAAACGAGCAACACAGCATAAACACTACGATGTATAATTGCAGAAATTAACTGTGAAATACGGATTTCTCACAATACATTGATGAAATACTGGACATGTTTTATTGCTGGTCTCATCATGCTCATTTGTCTCAGCGTAATCCATCTTCCCACTATTGGCCACAACACGACCTGAAACGCAGCTTGTGGGTTTAATCAATTACAGCATGGTTGATGAATACAGCATGTATGAGCCACGTCAGTGAGATTCATTAATCAAAACATCCAGACCTGTGCTCTCACTCGTACACACGCACACGCACACACACGTCGGTCTTCTGTCCTGGTTTGTCAAGAAGCTGTTGACCTCCACTGGGCTCCATTTCCTGTGTTCCTCCCTTTCAGCGTCCCAGATGACAACAACTTTCAGCCTTTAAGCAATCATCCTCCTGTCAATGTTGTCCCTAATTTTTTTCTACTTCTGGCATTTCCTCTCTCGCCATCCTGCTGCAGTGAATGAGGCGTGTGATCATTTTGCAAGGAAGTCAGAAACACTTATAATCTGTCTCAAAAAACAAACATGCAGACTAGGACAAGCAGGGTGGGCATGTTGTGGTGCTTGTGCAGTGGTTGTGCTGGGTGGCGTGAGGATGTCTGACTCCTCCTGATTCCTTCTTCTGTGTCCACATGGCCTTCAGCTTAGGAGGTTTTAGAAGTCCAGGCTGTGAGGAAACATGAGACAAAGCTCTGTTTTCATGTCCTTCTGTGTCTAAAAATCCCTTATTTGTTATATACAGCAATGGCTACACTTGTTATACATACACATGGTCCAGTTTGTACAAATTCCAACTTTTTTACTCTGTATTGTATTTACTTTGCTGATACTCACATCACTGAAATTTACACTTTTTTTCCTAGTTCCTTCAATTTCTCCTGTCTCCTGTCTCATACATAGAAACTTTCCCAACAAACTCTCCATACTGAATGTGGCAGACACTGTGAATGGGGCAGATACTGTGTAGCGACGAAGCATCATCCACTGTGACCTGGTCTCAGAACTCCTGTGTGTGTGTGTGTGTGTGTGTGTGTGTGTGTGTGCAGTGTCTGGACTAGCAACTTGGTGAAGTAGTAGGGTGCTTTGATGAATATCCTGTCTTCCTCTTGCATTCCTGACAGCAAATGAACATATAAATCAGTAGACACACACACACACACAGACCCTTCCCTTTGGTAAAGTACATAATCATCTGTGTAAAGTGATCTAGGCCTCAGCCTGCTCCTGGAACCTGTGTTTCCTCCTGTGCCGTAGTGATGATTTTGGCGCAGTGGAGCGGGTCTCCTGCTGTGCAGTCAGGCACCGGGTCAGACATTAACAGCACATATGACTGGTGGGGGGTCATGTCGGTCCCTAAAGGTCAGTAAGAGGAAATGAAACGGTGTTGATGTTTAGGGACCCGGTCGCCTGCTGGGAGGATTATTCAGCTTTTAGACACTTGGTGTTGATCCATCTTAGTTTTTAACACATCTCTTGGGTTTTCATGAGTAAATGTTCTCACCATCAACTCACAAAGTCATTGTTGGACTGTTGTTTCAACTCACATCAGTTCAGTAGCATTGGAGTGTGGTTTTAATTGAATGGTTTGAGCTATGTTGTATGAAGAAATGTCAAGTTTATTCTAACTTGCTTAGGGAGAAAAAACAGCCAGGAGCTGCTAACATCCACGCTGATCCTGTGAAATATGTATGTAAGTCAAAGCTACTTACATCTAATAGGTATATTAGTGGGGTCTTGCCAAGCCAGAATACTGAATTTCAGTCCATACTGTAGCAGACATCTCTGACTAACCATACGTTAACTGAGCACAAGCAGAATGTGGATCAGATAAACTGCAGAAAGTTACAACCATGGGAGGCAGGGGTGCCCCCACAGGTGCTGCCATATGTTGGGATCATTTTTCCAAAGGTGTTTGTACATTTCTGTATCTGCTGGCTCCAGTTACAGACATGTGTGATGTAGTGATACCATATCCACATTCATCAGTCCCAGTACACATGCAGGAGGAGGTTCGATCAAAAATCCTGAAGCAGATGAGCTGGTTGGCTGCCTGCACGACAGATGAAATGTGTTCTGTGATATAACACTGGATGTACGTAGTGGTGGCCTCCTGCAGGTGAAAACTATTGTTCTCACAATCTGCTACTGGGTCAGGGTATCTAGTGCATCACCATCTGCCCTTCCCACCCCTCCCTGAAAAGCAGGATCTCCTGTCTTGCCCATTTTTGTTAGCTGCAAAATATGCCTCTCTTAAAAGATGATTCTGTGATGTGTTTGTTTGAAAACTTCTGTGCAGGTTTACCAAGGTTTCTTTGTGCTGCAGTGGCATTTCTAAGTTAATTGTTCTTCTTCAGCCACATTTTAATTATCTTAATTTGAGCAAAGAAAACCTGAAAAAGATTCAGTTGATGAAGTCTGATGTGAAAACAAGATAACTGCGTCCGGTGAGCAGTCCTGCACACACCAAGTCCTGACAGTGCCAAAAAACATCCCTCCCCATGAAATAAAGATGAAAAATATGGACACGTCATCAGGTTTTCACCGACTGACAACACAAGGCCAGCAATTTGTCACTCAGGAGAGAGGGGAATAATGTCAACAACTAATGAAACTGGAGGATAGTGTTTCACAGTAAAACATAAACTGGCATGGTGAACATCGCCCCACGCAGAGCCGGTGAAGTAAAAGATAGAAACGGACATGATCACAGCACATTTCCACTCACAAACCCTGACTGACATCACAAGGCTGTGGCCGATTACTGGACAGTATCACATCACACACA
>CAAKHB010007424.1:83438-97606 GCA_901007665.1 Aeoliscus strigatus | reverse complement strand
CACGTCACATCACATCACACACACACACACACACACACACACACACACACACACACACACACACACACACACACACACACAGGACATGCTACTGACAGTGTTCAGTGCTCTTATTCACTTAAGATGTATTTGCAAACAGTTGCTTACATATTGTTGTATATGTGTGTATGTATTCATCAGTATGTAGCGTTGTCCAGATTCTACCAGTCACTTTTACACTCTAGTGTCCCCGGAATCCATAATTGCTTGACCAGAGAAGTGACAATAAAATGTGACACGTGAAAAAATCTAGTACACATGTTGGAAACACAATTCCTCCTCTTCTATGTTGATGTTCGTCTTCGGAGGGTGAGAAGCTCCACAGTTTGCTGTCGACTCTTTCCTAAAAGCCGCTGAAAACATGCTGCTGCTTCTCCTGATGATTTAAATCTCAAAGTGATTGGTCACACATGCAGCACGTCTGAGCCTCAGACTTGTAGTTTTACATGATGGAGGTGGAATGAGGGGGGGAGATTATACCTTTGTCACTACCTCTGCTGCTGCCTCAGAGGCCAAACAGATCCCACATTGGTCCACTGTACCCTACAAAAAGGATATCTGACTACTATTTGTTGTCCTGACATCGCTGACAGTATATCTATCGAACCAGCTGTGTAAAGACACAGAACCAGACTAGTGTACTGAGTTGAACACATCAAGACGGACTGGTAGGGTAGAGCGTCAGATGGAGCAGAGCAGTGGCCGGGAGTCCACATGGAAAACAAGGGAGGCACCAGGCACCAGGCACCATCAGGGACACACTTGGCCTGAAGGGAGACGAGTGAGGTGACATCATCAGTGGAGTCGAGCAGACCCTTGGAACAGCATGTTTGAGTCTCTGTCCAAAGGATGACTCTGACACAATGCAAACTCCTTTAGTGCAGAGGGGTCCATCATGGTGTGTGAACCCACACACACAGAACAGGGAGAGACTCTCTGAGACTGTTCTCATTCAAGACACACACAGACATACAGCTGTGTTTTGGAGGCCATGCCGTCTTCCTACCGGGCCTGTAGGGTCATTTCTTCCCTCAGCCTCATCTCGTAGTCCACACACCATCACCTCGATTTTGCAGCTCGTGAGCTAATGAAGAGTTTCTAGACCCACCCTGGCAGCAAATGAAATTGGCTACCACTAGGGTGCGTCTACATTCCTAGGCTTCTGTAGATCGGTAATTTGGAGTATTATCAACAGTTCTTTTCTAGTACGCGGAAGATTCCTAGTTTGAATCCCCTGAAGCTGCTGATGCTGTGTTGTTGGTGCATGAATGTGTTGGCAGCGTCTTACAGGTGTGAATGGAATAAGACAGTTGCCAATGAGAGCAGTTGGTGGTATATAAATGACAATATTGTAAATCTGATCTTTTTTCATATTTATCTTTCAGCAGAAGCTTTTTGTAGTTTGTTTTTTCAGCATATTCACGTCACCGCTCTAAACCACACCCAGCCACAAGCTGCAGATGAAATCGGCTTTCATCTGGATCGAATCACTTTCAACCAGCCTTGTTTCCTTATAGGTTATTTTTCATGGGAGTGCAGGAGGGGGTGTGATTTAGGTTCACACTGTGTGGAGGCGAGAGGAAAATAACAGCAACTGGTAGCATCCAGGAGGCTGTGGGTGCGCTGCGTGTCGACCCACACTGACCCACAAGACAGCACGTTTTTTTCCCAGCGTGCGATGTTTGTTGCGGGGTTTGCTGCTCCAATTTCGGAGCCATTTCCTTTCTGGCCCTTTCCAGCCGTAATGTCTGTAACATGTGGTGGATTATATGGGATGGCCGACGAGTGCCAATGCCAAACACTGTAAATCATTTTTGGCAAAATGCTTTCCCAATAGTCATTGCAACAAATACTGCATCCATTAGCTGTTCAAGGATACATCAGCAAACTCCAGGCTTCAGGCAGACGTCTATGTATTCAGTCTCTCAACTTTTTTTTTCTTTCCTGGAGCTGGGGGACATTGTAAATTCATTTATAAAATACATTATTGAACTATACATTAGTTTGTTAGTAAACCTGGTTGGTCATGGATGAAAACAGCAGTTTAGTGGTAACTGATTATTTGCTGTCACGATTACCAAAGAGGAGGACCCATGGTACAGAGGAGAGAAAGGAAAGAGACAAAAAATCTCAACTTCAAACATGTTTAATATAAGGCCAGACAACAGTAAAATAAATCTGCAGCACAACCAGGGGAATCACAAACCAAAACCCTGGGAAACACTGGGATACGTCGACGGGGAATTACAGACAAACCAACAAGACTCACAGGAAACAAAAGACTTTCACACACAGCAGCAGGAGCAGACAAGACACATGTGTGAGGACATGAGGGAAAGCAGGGAGCTGATTGGCTGGAACACAACGGAGAGAGGAGGAGGAGAGAGAACGCGAAAACAAGACACAGGTGAAAGAAATGAAGACCGGACAGGAAATCAAACACGAGGGAAACTGAATGTACAGTGACAAGAATAAACTAAAGCACAGGAAACAAATGGAAACAAACAAACACTGAGAAAAAGAAAACCCCATTGTCCAAAACAACCCAAAGGACAACAAAAAGTAATGGTCAACCAGCTTTGAGCATTAGCTGCACGAATACCAACTGTGGTTCCATTAAGAAAAAAGTAGATTAGTAGAATTGTAGAAAAGAAGAATCTACAATTTCATTTGATTTTTCGTGTGTACCATCTCAGTGAATGTGTGAACATGATCATTCCTAGTGACATAAATCGCCTTCTAATCTGAATGGATTGTTGCTCTGAATAAATAAGGAACTAAAATGTTGTTGTTTTTTTCAGGAGGAAATGCTGTGATGGATTCAGGTTTGTGATGGGACAGTGCATACCTGAAAGTAGGTAAACATTCTGAACATTCTGTGAACGCTGACCACACTGTTCTATACAATCCCTCAATGATATGCTGATGTTATTGAAAAATCTTTGTCCTAAACGTTTTCACTGGGATGAATCAGATAGTATCCATTGTCAGTGTCAAGAAACAGGGAACACAAGATGGTTCCTTAGCTCTGAACATAAACAACAGATTTATAATCCCCTTAGGAAACACACGCAGCACGGAACAACACCTCTCTTGTCATGCAGTGACTTAAACCAGCCGCTAGAGGTCCCTGTTTCTCCATGAACATTTTTTATTTTCAGTCCACTCGGTCCAGTTTCAAGTTTGCTAAATTATGTTTGAATAATAATGTTGTATGTGTTTTTCGTGTAATTTCAGGCCTCATGAACGTATTGGAAAATAAATAAAAGCCAGAAACCTTTGAAAAGTCCATTTTACCTGTATACTATGAGATTTACATGTATACTGGTTAATCTTAATTTTCTTCATTAAATGTTAATTACCCATCAAACCAATGCGTGTAATTGATGAAGTGAAGTTACAGGGTTGTCACAGAAGAATCACACAAATGCATCAGTTCAACCCTGAGTGAAAACCCTGAGTTTGGTAATTGTGGTAAAAATCTGATTTCTCCAATTTTCAGGTTTACTGAGCACAAACATATGAAACTTTGAAAGCCGTTTGGTTTGATTTCTGTCAGACGTGAACAACTGAACACTGCAGAGTTTTCCTGGTTTCCAGATGAACAAACTCAGGGTTTTCACCTAACGACCCCTGAGTTCCACTGGTTTCAGTCCGGGGGATTGTGGGGGGCTGATTTCATCCTCTGTGGCCGTACAGGTGTGACGCATGTCAAACTCAGTGCGCTGTCTTTGCCTGTAGGTGTGGATGTGTGCGCTGCTTCTCCGTGTGAGCAGCAATGTACAGATAACTTTGGACGAGTCGTTTGCACATGTTACCCTGGATATCGGTTTGACCGAGAAAGACATCGCAACCACAAGTCTCCTTACTGTCTGGGTCAGTGTCTTCTCTCCCACTCTGTCTCTGTCTCGTTCTCTCTCCCCACATCTGTTAGATAAATACATTTTGACTGGTTGGAATCTGACATGGCATGAAGTAGTTCATGTCTGCGCGCTACTATTCAAATTGCACAATGTTTTCTCTCTCACAAAAGTAAACTTCCATTTGGCTTTGTAAAGAACAATGCAACTTTTGGGTTTTTTTCCCTCACTGGAGTTTTCCCTCCATAAAAATGAAACTGGATTTGATTATCTGTATGGTAAATAATAAAAACATTGAGTCTGTTTGGGAGTGTAGGTGGTAATAGGACATAAAGAACCCCTTGTACATGTTTTGGAGCAAGAACAGATCGTATTTAATCCATTTCAAACCCGGTAGGTGGAAGTAACAACTGCCTCTCTGTCTCACACTCTCGTCCAGACATCGATGAGTGTGCACACCCAGACAGCAACACGTGTGACCAGGAGTGTGTGAACACGGCGGGCAGCTTCTTGTGTCGCTGTCGTACCGGATTCATCCTGGCACCGGACCAGCGCTCCTGCATCTCCGTTCACAACTGTAAGAATCTGCTTTGTCTCGTATCGGCTGTGTTGTTGTTGTTGTTGTTGTTGTTGTTGTTGTTGTTGTTGTTGTTGTTGTTGTTTAACCATACAAACGTGTATAATTGATGAAAATGAAGACGGCGTACTTCACAGATCCATTCTGAGGAAATGATCTGTCTTTCACGCTCATTTGTCTTAACATGCTCATAGAACACACACACACACACACACACACACACACGCAGACAAGATGAGATAAGATAACATGAGGGATCAGTTGTACCAGTTTGAATATGTGAAAAGCACATAAAAGGGCAAATGCCCTCACACACACACACACACACACACACACACACACACACACACACACCTACATTACAACCAAAACACTAGGTTTCAGTATATACACACGTCCACGTTTAACATGGATCCTCCAACAGTTGTACATGTTCTGATTTGCAGTGAGTTCATCAGGGAAGTCAGACACCTTGATGAGCGCTGGCACCTGCTCGTTCACCTGCCAGGACTTTATGGACATGAAGAACAGTCTGCTGCAGCTGAAACTGAGGCTGGGCAGCATGCAGTCACAGAACCAGGTATGAGAGCATTCCGGTACCACATCAGTACCGTTTATGATAAGGTGCTTTGCACAAAGACAACAAACAAATGGTGAGGAGGAAGAGAACCTGTAGGGACGTCAGCTAGTTTTCATTTTGTTTCCTTCCTGTATATTCTCCTCAGTCCTCATGGGTTTCCTCAGGGTACTCCGGTACTTCCCCTGTTGAATGTGAGCGTGAAGGGTTGTCATTGTGGTCCTCTCCTCAGTCACGTCCTCTGTCTGTTTCTGTAGGTACCGGACCTGGTGAGCAGCAGTGGTAAACCATGTGCTGGGAGGGCAGGAAAAGGTCCTGACAGCTCCTGTGTTCCAAGTCTACCTGGTCCTCCAGGAGCTCCCGGGGTCCCAGGTGATGTTTCACAATCAGTGTCAGTGGTCCATGACATTTAGAACTGTTGTGCAGAATTTACTATAGATAGAAATTGTAATAGAATTGATTATAGACTAAATGATGTAAGGCATATATAGTAGACATAGTAGACATGGTCTCTTCTCACAGGGCACCCAGGAGAGCCAGGAAAGAGAGGGGATCCAGGTGAGAGGGGCCTGCCTGGGCCTCGGGGTCCACGGGGAGACATGGGTCCCATGGGACCGGAGCCAGACCTCAGTCACATCAAAAGAGGCCGCAGAGGACCAGTGGTAAAGTACAATTCCAAAGTGAATATTATTTAAGATGCTACATGTCCTACGTGACCAATGTATCACCCACTATTACACGGTCAGTGTCAGTAAACTCAAGCTGTTCATAGAAAAACAAGTTTGTGAAAGACTCTTGTTTCATGCAGGGACCACCAGGGGCCCCTGGAAAAGACGGACTGAAGGTGATCGTTTCACATCTCTACACCCTTGTGTCTGGATGTAAAGTGTCCACTGTGTGTGCGTCCTATGGAGCTGCACTGTTGCCATCTAGTGTTCACATAGGGAGTTGTGCTCAGACTGTCCGACTGCTATCTTAGGAGACAGGTCCTAGAAAGATCTCCTGAACTTGTTCTTTTTTTTTTTATTCACTTTTACAATTATTTCATTTATTTTATTTCATTTTGTTCTTTTAAGTTTGTATTGTATTAAGTTTGCTTGCACACTGAGGGCCAGAAAGAAACAATATCTTGATTTTTGTGTATGTCAGTTCTGGGAATAAAGCTGATTTTGACTTTTTTCATCCACAGGGAAGCAGAGGCACCCCAGGGGCCAGAGGGCCACGTGTAAGTTATAATAATAATAATAATAATAATAAACAGTACTACCGGCTTTTATTATCCCATGTTTCCAACAATAGTCACTGATCACATCAACTTTTAGCCATTAAATTAATGTATATTCTTCTAAACTTAATTGCGTTTGATTGTTGACCTGAGAAATAAGATCAACTTTACCTGAAACCTAGAATGGCCATTTCATACAATTGCTAACTTCTGTCTTCAGGGTCCACCCGGCTCCCACAACTTCCTTCTGGTAATGATGGCCGACATCCGGATGGACATAATTGAACTGCAGCAGAAGGTTTTTGGCGAGGCGAGGCGAGGTGCAGTGGACGGTCCCCCTCATTCCAAAGGGGAAGATTTTGTCGACTGGGGCTCAGGACAAGGAGATCTCATGCTCAACACTTGATCCTTGCGCACAGTTGCGGTCACTTGCATCTATAACCAGCAAGATGGTGCATGTAAGTGCCAAAAAACTATAGATCACTCTCAACCTCACAGCTGGAATAAAGGAAACAAGGAGCCTTGGTATGCACTCACTGCTACAGAGACAGTCACACAGAGGCATCAGAGGTTTAGAATATCAAGATACTGGACCGGGCTGTTGTAAACCACCAGCTGCCTCTCAGACGGTGAGGCAGGAGCACACAGGACATGAGTCAGACATGCACCTTTATGTCTCTGAGCTGAACCACTTCAAACGATGGACGCTATCGTCTTTATCACTTCCTGCTCCCGGAGTCTGCTCATGGAGGCTCTGCACCATACTGACAGGTCGCCTGTAGCGTGTCGGCGTGTCCACCCCGGACTCATATCGCCAGTTTCTGTGTACCTGCCTGCAGAAGTCGGGGCTCGAGTCCAAGATGAGCCGCCGGCCCTTGACTGTATCTTCAGAATGTGATCAGTGAGACTGATAACCATGGATCTCCTTCTAGGGTGTCACTGTCATGAGTAGTTTTGAAATTAAAGATAAAATACACAATAAAACAAGATCCGGTGAGTTTAAAAAACATGCTTTGTTAAATATACTGTAAAGGAGATGCTGTCGCTTGGACATAATATCCAGTGTTAAACATTACACAGAACTTCAAAAGCATATAATTGTAGTGATTTATTTGTTGATGAAAACCTGCAGCAGAGACGAGAGCTTTTGTCACTGTGAAGAAAGTGCAGCATTATATGAACTGAATACAATTCATTTAGTTGAAGGAACAATTTTTCCGGTTGCCGATACTTGTATGAGCCAACATGCCGAGGGGATTTCCTTATTGGAAATGTCAGCAACTGTTTGAAGAGTGGCTCAGTCAACACGCAGTAAATATAAAACGATGGCTTAGATTGAGGTAACCGCTTCTGCACCCCGAAAAGAAATTTTGCATATGACAATTAAAATTTCAAAGCGCAGAAACAAGATGTGGACAATGTGATGGGTTTATGAGGCAGACTACCTCAAGTGTTTAAAATGGTCTGGACCAGAGGGGAATCATGGGAAGATCAGAATGAAAGCTGCTTTTCACAATAATAATTTTAGTGCTCAATCAATTGTCGTTGGAGGAATGAGGATTTAAATGTTGAGTTACTCTTTATCCATCAAAAATAACATTTGAGTCTGACCAGCAGAGGGGGCTAAGTCACACTGCTGGTTTTCATACACACCCGCTAATTACTACCCAAAAATATTCATAGTTTCCCAAGCACGCAAGTTATAGAAGAAAAGTAAATCATGTTAGCATTTACGTGCAAAGCACATGTCTGCAGTAATTATCCTGCACACTCGACTCTTGAACTGTAGCGTGGCTGGGTGTCATTATGAAAAGTGTAGGTATCAGAGGTCAGAGGTCAAATGCCTGGGTATAAACAGCTGGAGGGATAATTGTAGACTGCGATGCCGTCAGAGGGGGCCTGCCCGGGCGTCTTCTCATTGCCAGCGGGATGTGTCCAATCCTGAAAAAGGTTCAGTGGGAGAGAGAAAGAACTCGCTGTGTGTTTGATCTGCAAAGTTCACACCGTCTGCTGCGTTTGATGTTTTGATCCTGATGAAGAGTTCTTAGTAATGAATGAATGTGTGTTTGTCTGTTGGGGGGGGGGGCATGAGAGGGAGCGAGAGAAAAAGAGCATTCGCGTGTTTGCACGTGTGTGTGCATGTGCCAAAAGGTGAGTTAGGGCACAGATGCCACAGAATATTGATTGTGCAAGTTGTTTGTGAGTGTGTGTGCTTCATGTGCCGACATCTCTGTGCATTTGTGTTTATACAAGACAAATCTACATTCAATTCAATGCGTGTGATTGTAAGTATGTCTGTATGCGTGTGTGTGTGTGTGTGCGTGTGTGTGTGCGTGCGTGCATCAGTAGGTACAGGCGCTTTGATTTGTTTGTGCAGCATCGTCTGTTTATTCAAATCTCCAAATGTGTGCGTGTCAGCACATGTGTGTACGTGCATACATGGATGCGTGTGTGTGACTTCCTTGACTGGCTTCTCACCTAACAGCTCCGCCCCCTGCCGTGCAGTCACTGCTCCCGAGTGCAGTCGTCGTCAGGGCAACCACCAGGAAAAACAACACGAAACAACCTAAGAACCATTGAGAGAGGCAGGAGAGTGAAAGAGATTATCTCATTTCCTGCAGCACTTGTCATGCAACTGGAGGGTTTCCCCTCAGCCTGTAGGGGGCAGCAGAGATGAGGTCAGCAAAGTGCAAGTGAAGCATAATGTTCATAGCAAGTCTCACACTGTTGTCTTAATAATGCCAGCAAAAACAAGTCTGAGTTCAACGGAAAAAAAAAAAAATGATGTAACACCTTTCAACAGGATACATTTCGTTTTCTTGAAGTTTTCTTAACAAACTTCAATTTATATTTCTACTGAAATAAATATATCAATTAAAGGCCCGGCTTGAAATTCCTTTTCAATGCCTGATAATGCTCGTCACACTCCTTCCCACAACAGGGAGGCCTGATGTTTTCAGGAGAGCTGCACTTTTCAGCTTTGCATTTTTAATAACAGTGTTACGCCAGATCGGACTATTAGAGGAATTCTCTCTCTCTATCCTCTGTGTGTGTGTGTGTGTAAAGGTACTTTGGGGCGGCAGTGGTTCAGTGGTAGAGCAGGGTCGTCTGGTGATCAGAAGGTTGATTTGAATCCCGTCTCTCCCAGAGGCCACACGTATTTGATCAGTACACTGAACCTCCATGCTGACAGATGCTGCGTCATCAGTCGGCCCAAACGCTTTGAGAAGCGGATGTGATGGCGGATGAGTCCCCAGGAGCAGCAGCCGGATCAGTCTGAGTGAACTGTGTGCGATCAGGGGGCTGCTGTGTTGTATGTAATTCAAGCCTTTGCAGATAGATTGGCGTTCCACCCTTACCCTCAACAGTTAAAAGAAATACATCTGAGAACAGGAACCGTGTCGTTACCATCATCTCCTCGTTTCCTGGCATCGCGCTGTACAATCAGTTATCTAATAAGAGCATCAAAATCTTAGAAATGCAGAATGTTTTGTTTTGCGGTGGATTAAAACATTCCCAGTGGGAGGTAATGTGCATCCAGTACTGACACAAGTTATGTTGAATTGTGTATGTGAATAGTGTTGGTTTTACAGGTCAGAGGTCAAATAATTCCAAAAATAATATAATCAGGTTCCCATCGGCATCCAGGGATATTTTGTTTGTTTGTTTTGGTCTTACACTGTGACTACATGTGGTCCAAATGTGACATAAATCATGTTCGAGCAGACGAACACACCTATGAGGATGTTTCTCGTATTGTTCTCCGTGATCCTCTGTGGACAACCAGGAGTCATTTCCTCCACGTTGATGGTCCAACCTCAGTCTGATTCTCCATTAGCGTGAATCAAAATAAGGAAGTACTCCACACGTGAAAGTTCACAGAGACACAGGGGACTTTCACTGGCATACTTGAGTGCATGTGTGCCTTGTTTCATCTTCGGTTGCAGCTTTCACACCAACCACCATTCAGACCGTTTCTGTGTGGTTTGTCACAATGGAGCGTTGTGTCTTCTTGAACTGCTCTGGGCAAAGACACAAAAGAGAAAGGTTGAATCACCATGTTTCACCTCCATCTGGCATGAAGAGGATGGAAATGGTTTAAAGTTTAAACCTGTAAAAAGTCTGTATTTGAGGACAACGGGTGGAATGAGTCAGTGTCCTGTTGTCAGTGTTGACAGAAAGGCATCAGCTCACTCAACAGTTGCTGTCAGCGCTGCAGAGAGTTGTAACACCTTTCAGCTCATTGTTTGAGTTTGCTGGCCCATAGCTTGTGTGAGAGAAAGTAGGCAGGTAAGTGATGATGAGCTGTAAAAACACTGGTATAGCTTCAACTTTTAAAACATTTTTCCATCTTCAAAGTTGAACGCTAACATACCAGTGTCACGTATCCACGAGTATGAAAATGGACATGTCTGACTAGTGCTTGTTTACTGTAAATTGTATTATTTGTTACTGTACAGATGGTTAGTAATACTTATATGTGTATGTCTCTAGTGCTGAAGACATATAGATTCCAGTCACCTTATCTAGGTTGTCTAGTGTGTTGCAGTCACAGTCCAGGCTGCCTGCTAGCTTCATGTCCTCATGTCTTCATGTCCTCACCTCTAAAGTCATCGTGCAGGGAGCTCAGACACACAGCACTCTTCTTTGGGAGGTAGGCAACTAGAGATGGTGGGCACGAAAGCCAACTTTGATGAAGGCCTCTCTCTCCTCTCCTCTGAGGCAAGCAGTGCAATTCAGGGTTATTCTTTTGGTCTTTGTCTTCAGGAGCTACTGTCCGAGTAGCGGTGAAGAACTTGTGGCATGTGACATTGTGACCCCTGGGTCCCTCTGTCATGTCACTGGTTCTTCTCTGGGCCTCCACTGGTCAACTTCAAGGTGTTGACTTGCATCTTCCATGCTTAGCTGGATTTGGCGCCGCATACACAGCACGTTGCTGGCTTGCTGGGCACAGGCTGCCGGAAAAGACTAGAGTTTCTGGGCAGAAGAGATTAGCATCAGGAACTAGTATCAGTGTCACAGTCACAGAAATCAACGTAAATAAACATTTACCTCTGAATGGAGCCAGTTTCTCATCCGCTGTTATGTAAGGTCCTGTCGAGGTATGGCAGCCGCTCCACCCCTCCTGCCCCACATCTCTCTTATGGCTGCCAGTTAACAGTCACATGTCCTTCACAGCAGTCAAATCGTAGCAGTCGAGTGGCATCACGGCACTGAAAACTGCCCTTTCACTGTCGTCATCCTGCAGACGAGCTTGATTGTCACATCGGTGTCTGCACACACCTGCTGCCTGGATGCACCTGAGCAGCAGGTCAGTCACACCAGTTCCTGTGCAGCTGTCTCCATGTTTCCAAAACCCTCAGCTCTGACATCTCAGCAGATCTCCAGGATTCTTTTTCCACAGCTACAGGTAGAATGCTGAAGCAAGGTCTTGTGCATGAGAAAAGGGGGTGGGGGGCATCCTGTGGGCATCTTCATGACAGTGTGTGTTGCCCTCCTGCCCTGTTCTCAGCATGCTGCTGAGGACCATGTTATACTCACGTTCTCTCTGTCAGCTGGATGGACTTCCTCCTCTGAAGATGATGTTTCATACTCTGGGTTTCATTCTGCCCCGTCCTGTTCTTCTGATGCGTCCCCCACTTCCTCTTCTAGATCGGGTTAGGGTGTCTGGAGCCTGCATCCATGTCTTCAGCACAGAGGTCGTCTGCAGCACCTCGATAGCACCCACCCCCACTAAACCACATGTCTTGTCATGTTTATTTCTTCGACTGAGCGATCAACGCCAGAACCAAACTGTTCCGACACACATTTGCATTGTGTGTCAGCGACTCTGTCACTGTTGATTTCAACTCCGTTTGATTGTCACGTCGTTCAGACCCGAGGACAGTTCAGGGTCCCTGGTCCCTCTTGTTATTTGGACGCGGGAAAACATGACACTGTCTTTTATAAATATGTCCTGGAAACACTAGTTATGCAATGTGTATGTCGATGATGACAGTTTGAATGTTTCCCCATCAGTCCCACATCTGATGAGCCTCTGTCACTGGCTGTCAAAGGGCCGGGATCACAGAGACACACGAAGGTTACAGCGACCTCAAAAAACAATTCCTATAACCCGTCAATTCAGTGTGTCACCTGGCCCAGCAGCACTGCAACGCTTCATAAATATTTAGGTGTTTCTAGGCATCCGTCGCAATTGGAGTCGCTGGGTAGGACACAAGTGTCCATCATCACTGGGGTATGTGGATACGTGCAAGAAGAGGGAGCTCATACACGCATACATGCAGACGTTTCTTACACACACAATCTCCTGCACGAAAAACACAGGCATGCCACAGAACACCTGACAGGTGCAGGCGTGGTCTGCTGCAAGACACGCTATCTTCACACGCTAACTCATTCTTAAATCTGAGTTACATGCCTGAGGCTGAGTGCTAAGCACCCTAGTTCACCCTCTGAAGGTTGTTCCTCCTCCTGTCACACCCTTCTCCGACTGAAGGCCGACTTCTGTCATCCTCTTCATAATGGAGCTGGCTAAGAGGCCTGAGAATCAGAGCCCGTCCGATGAGTAATGGACTTATTAGTCGTGTGTAAAGCCTGCCACCAATCCCATGATCAGTATGTATTATCTGCTGTCCTGCTGGTTTTTGTGTGAGGAGAAGCGCTGAGAACTGAACCGAGACCTGACAGACACACGTTCACACTGATTAATGTCTAGTTTGTCTGACACATTCAAACGCACACGATCCCCATATCTTTGAAATGTCTTGTATTTACGGTGAGAACGATACAGGCACGACCCGTTTGTTCACTGCCATGCATCCTGACAGACTTAAGATGGGTACGACATCACATCGGTCATGAATGCATCACAGCAACCGTTGCCAAACACTTTTACATTGTTTCACGGCAAAGTTGCACTTGACTGGCATCGTGCTGGAGAGACTCATCAGAAAAGGATGGAGTAATAGCAACACGCTGTGTAAACTCCCCTGGCCTGAGGCGCTCGCTCTCTATACACCTTGGCTTCCTCTATCGTTTACAAGCTGTTCGCATGCACACCGACGAGCCAAGAGTCGGAAAAACTGGATGAGCGAGTCTGGAGCGCTCTTGTCTTTTGTAAGAAGAGGGAAAAAAAAAACGAGCCTGTGCCTTGCGTGAGGACACCTTTTTCATTCCTGACGACCTTCTGACCTGGCCCGTGGCAGCACATTTCCACAGCTCACTTCTTCTTACATTTTGACATGCTTTGGTGCATGTTAAGTCCTAATTACAAGCACTAGCATAGGGAGCCAGAGGAGACTTTTTCACCCAGTCGACACAGGCTCATATTGTTCCTTCCACCTCATTGTTTGAAGGTCAGCTAAAATAGAATCACATTGAACTTGGAAGTCAGCAACTTTTTTAAAGTCCAGACTGGCTCATTGCACAGACCAGATGTTCTCATTCATGCAGTTGCAAAATATGGATCTATGGAGTAACTTGACAATATTAAAAACATGGTCTGTACAGTGCTCACTTCTTCATCCAGTGGGAAAAACAACAACTGCTTTACAGTGTCTCTTGGATTTCTATGGGGATAAAGACTGAGCCAACATCTCAGTGAAGGGAAGCAAATGTCTCTCCTCTCCTCTCCTCTCCTCTCCTCTCCTCTCCTCTCCTCTCCTCTCCTCTCCTCCTCTCCTCTCCTCTCCTCTCCTCTCCTCTCCTCTCCTCTCCTCCTGTCCTCTCCTCTCCTCTCCTCCTGTCCTGTCCTCTCCTCTCCTCTCCTCCTGTCCTCTCCTGTCCTCTTTTCTTCTCTCCTCCTGTCCTCTCCTCTCCTCTCCTCCCCTCTCCTCTCCTCTCCTCCTGTCCTCTCCTCTCCTCTCCTCCTCTCCTGTCCTCCTCTCC
>CAAKHB010007424.1:58042-83418 GCA_901007665.1 Aeoliscus strigatus | reverse complement strand
CCTCTCTCTCCTCCTCTCTCCTCTCTCCTATCTCCTCTCCTCTCTCCTCTCTCCTCTCTCCTCTCTCCTCTCCTCTCCTCTCCTCTCCTCTCCTCTCCTCTCCTCCTCTATTATATATTTTTCTAACGCTGACACTGAATCCATGAGTTACCAGGCTACTGACGGGTCATTTTCATGCCGGCACTGAACCTGGATAGAGACACTTCAGCCTCTCGTCCATTCTGGCTGAGAGACAAGATGGCGACGGATGACATGTCATACCTCAGGTCCACAGACCAGATCACCACTGCTCAGACTCTGGCTCCAGATGACATCAACAATATGGCAGCAGCCGGATGTTATGGCTTCATTCTCCTCCAGTGGAAGGAAGTGAAGGCGTCCTGTCTCGATACAACGTACCGTCTGTGATTAGGTGATTTCACATGCAGACAACAGAGTACACTTCTCCGTCGGAACTCATAAATCAAACACATCGTGAACACGAATCGTTTCGCGTCATTTCTCTTTGCCACCGTGTGCATTTGAGGGAATGCTGACTCATGTTCTCACAGCATCGTTTCCATTCTGTCCTAATCAGTCACAATCGACTGCTTCATAAAACATTTCACTGTTTTGTTAGAGGACGATTTGGGAAGAAAACCTGTTCTAATAAGTCTTCGTATTGCAAAACAAATGCAAGTTGTAACACAACCTCTCTGTTTACTTTTGCAGTGACAGTTAAGCTCGTCTGTCTGATTGTTCCATCAAACTTTGAGAACACATCTGGGTCAAACACCAGTGGCAGCGACATGCAGACGAGCAGCTGAAACAACCGATGCAACTCGTGTCCGTGTCATCACAAGAACACTTTGATTATAAGCCAGAGTGCACACTGCGCACACACACACACACTGTCATACTCATACTAGCTCCAACACATAAAAGCACTCACACACTACCACACAAGTACTAACACTCACTCTGTCCCTCTCTTTTTCTCTCTCACACACACACACACACACACACACACACACACACACAGACTGCTGTTTTTGACTGAGGCTCACTGGGTTTTCTGGCATGATACACTGGTATGTATAATAGTGGACTTTCCAAGTGGCCTGCTCCGGAAAACGGGCTGATAATTCAATTAGAGCTTGGCACCCTGTGTGCAGACATCAGTAGCCTGACTAAATGACTCCCACCATAACACCATAACAAAGGTCTTGCTTAGACAGCAGCTGCCTGGAACTGACGGCGGAGCAGAGTGAGACCAGAGTCCAGTGCCCCCGTTTGAACCAGTATTCACCCCGGTACACTGTCAGCACTGGGCGACAACAGTCCTCACACAATACGACACTGTTTTCCACTATCACATCTAATCATCATAGCATATTGAATATATAGAAAAGAATATTCAGATCTTAAGACTTTGACAGCTTCCTTGAGGTACCAGTGTCTTCCCCTCCTTTACAGTCATCTAATGACTATCCAGCCTTTAGATTATTGTAATGGGGCAACGCAGTGGTGCGGTGGTTGGCGCTGTCGCCTCAAAGCAAGTCCCCAGTTGGCTTCCTGTCCGGGGATTCTTTCTGTGTGGAGTTTGCATGCTCTCCCTGTGACTGCGTGGGTTCTCTCCGGGTTCTCCGGCGTCCTCCCACCTCCCGAAGCATGTTAAGCAGGTTAACTGGTCACTGTGGATTGTCTGTAGGTGTGAATGTGTGTGTGTGTGTGTGTGTGTGTGTGTGTGAATGGTTGCCTGTCCGTCGTGTGGCCCTGCGATGAGGAGCGTCGTCCAGTGTGTACCCCGCCCTGCCAGCTGATCGTTGACAGCTGGGGTCAGCTCAACGCAATGAAGTATTGTGATGTCATAATAAGTAAGTAAGAGATAAAAATAAGAGGGCCCACAGCTCTTATCCTTGCCTGGTCCCCGGTGAGTCTGTCAGCTCAACTGATTCTAATCTGTTTCTCTTGTAAATAAACGGGAGGAAAAACAGATGTTAACTTCCTACATCTGTATGGAAAATGTGCAAACATTTTTCTGTTTTGTTTTAAACATTGTTTCAACGTAGGCGTCGGCGTTATAACATTTTACAAAAAGCAACATCCTTTGTCCTCACTGCATGTGTGCTGGTATGTGCATGCATGCAAATGTGCGTGTGTCGGAGTTTTTACCGGGTGGGGAGTGTTACAGCAGAACGTGTCGTGTCTGGGTGGGGAATCACACAGCAGACTTTCCTCTAATAAAAATATCTGACAGACAGTTGAAAGCACTTCTGATTTATGGTCCATCATGGAAATAAGACAACATCCCCTGGCTCTTTTCATCCCTCTGGGGGGCTGTTTCCACATGACCGTTAGGTAAGATAAATAAAGTAGCTGCTGCCAGTGTGTTAGGCAATAATGATTTTACTGAAGGAAAACAACCGAATGTGTCTTGTGTGTCACACACACACACACACACACACAGCTCTGTACATGAGCATGATAAACTATTACACTTCCACGCTCCTGACTCGCTCCTGACTCACAAAGCTTTCTGAGGGAATGCCGACATTTTTGAGCGATGCTGTCAATAACTGAAGCGACTGAAAACTGTTGTTTTTAGATATTTTAGATGCATGCTACATAGTGCAATACAGGCAACAAAATCTTTTGTGAAAAAGTGTGTGAACATCATTTGCATATAATCTGCCTCAAATTTAATAACTGGGACACTGACAGAGTCTTGTTGTCGCGTTCCTCCACGGAGGTCACAGGGACGGGAACATGGAACTATTGTAATGCAAACAGCTTTCCAGAGTGTGTCATGGATGCTCAATAACTGACATGTCGGCTAAATGGAGAGGTGACCAAAGAGAAGGGACATTTTCAGCCTCCGGCAGCATGAGGCCCGACACTGAGTGTCAGTATCATCTCATCATCTCAGTATCAAACTGCCTTCATGTTCAGAGGATTGGATGAATGCAGCTCGGTGCCCAAGACCACAAGCACTAGTCTACAGATGACAGCAGCCTGGATGTAGGAACCAATCACATACAGTTATACACTGATGTGAATATTACATTTCTCAGAAGGATGAGGGCGCCCATAGATACGTATAGGTGATGACTTTGCAGCAGCAGCAGCAGCAGCAGCAGCAGCAGCAGCAGCAGCAGCAGCAGCAGCAGCAGCAGCAGCAGCTTCTCTCTGTGTCAACAGATGTGTTTGAGCATGGCACTCAGTGTGGGTTTTACATTTTTTTGGTCCCAATCAACACATAATCAGACACCACGCACAATATAGAACAGACAGAAACAAACACAAAATGATGCTTTGGGGTTTGGTGAGTGCAAACGTGAGTGCCATGGATGTGGCCAGTCCAGACAGATTGTGTTGTGGATGGAGCACGTGAGAAAAGAAAAAGGGTAACACGTTGAAAAAAGATGAAATGCTGCATTCTGCGGGAAACAAAGAAGCATTTTGGGTTATTTTCAGAATCCATTGTCTTTGACCGGTTATTGTTAAAGTAAATTTGTTTACTGTGTCTATCCAGGGATGTTTATCGCTGTCCCACGACATCCACCCATCTGTCTGATTACAGCCGCAAAGCCCTTTTTGTGTGTTGTTCCCTCTGAGTCAAGTGGTAAACAGCTCCTGTCTGGCTGTGGCGCTCACACGCTGTTACTGTCGATGACAGCTGCTCGTCGTGACACTGGAAGGTCTTGAATGACGGAAAGAAATCAGCGTTTGTCAGGCAGCTGCTGTCATTCACAAAAAGTTTTCATTCATTCATCTGCACCTGGGTGTGTCTCCGAGAGCGTTCATGTGCTCTCCAGCACAATATCTGCAAGACGGCCCCAATGCTGTCACCTGCTTTAGCTGAATGATTATTAATGCATGTAATGTATAATGGATGTGACTGATTTGTATGCATGCATGTGCACACGTGTGTGGCACATTTTCCCCCTCCACAGTAAGATGCCATCTTTATTTACACCTTTGAGTCATTACAGCTAATTGCTCAGGCGACAGCCTGTGGGAACAAAGCTGTAGAGCAGAAAATACAGGGAATGTTTTGGGGTTTTTTTACAATGGGGATAGGCCATAAAATAGATCTGTGTACTGAGAACTGGCTTCAGTTCATCACGTCTCACCCGACAGAAGGATACTGGGAGCCAAAACCTCTGTGCACAGAGAAGGAAAAGGATGCATGTTTGCATGTGAGATGCTCACGTCCCGTAAACGGGTGTTTGACAAAGTGAGCAGCTCTGCAGGGATCATAGTTTAAAGCAGGTTACACCCATCAGGTCCTCTCGGTTTCCTTCTCACACACATTCATGCCACCTCAACGACACCTGCGACATGCACACACGCCAAGCCATTGTGACATGCGACATGCGCATACACCTGTTCCTTCAGCGATGCCGTGCCTCTGTAACAGCCCCATATCATGACCACCAACTTTAATCTCCTGCTGTGTGAGGTCCTGAAAGCTGCCAAGCTGCTGGATTACTGCCGACACACACACATGCCAACACGACACACAGCAGCAGCAGCCGCTCGCTTCTGTGTACTTTGTGCAGAACGGTGTATTGTTTCCTATTTCACCTTGCACAAATAAACGTCATGTAAGAAATGTCACAGGAGCCGCAGCACCTGTGTACACACGCATGTTCTCACTGGCCTTCATGTCACTTCATGTCAAGGAACATGTTGAGATGGAGCGCGATCAGGTGCTTCACAGGGTGCAGCTTTAAATCTGTTCCATAAAGAAGGGCCAGTGCCTGTGCAGTTGACACCACTGGCCAGCGACTACGTCAGCACTGTCAGCTGCTGTATCATCAGCCTGCCTCCGTTCTCCCTCTGTGTGTAATGAATCCAGTGCGTCTGAACCCCGGCATGCACAAATGATTAACTGGTGGCAAAGAGACCTGATTAAGCAGATAAAGCTTGGCACACAATGTCCTCTGCAACACACGTGTACCTGCATAACCAGAACTTGCTCACGCGAGGGAAGCATTCATGTTTGCAGGTCAATCTGTTTGACTTCACCTTCTGTAATGACGAGGTGTGGAAGTCTTTGCCAAAAGAAAAGATTTTCACAATACGACGTCCCCAGATTCCACCCAAGAAAGAAGACTTTGATTTCAACACCAGTCTTCTCAGACTCAAACCTTGAACAAATACCCTCACTGAGCCTGCTAAATAATGTTGCCCTGGATTAGCATTTTCTGTCAGTATGACGCCATTATTTTCTCCCGACCCTTCTTTGTACAGTCAACACGTACCATCGATCACCAGTTGATTCAAAACAGACGAGGCAGATGAAGACATTGTTTTCAGTTGGTGGTTTAACCAGGTATGGAACCTGTGTTTTCATTTCCGATGCAGATACATCACACATCCCATTCGCCACCTTAGTCTGTGAACGTACACACTGGGGAGGCATTATTCTGCCTCCGTTCAGTGAAAAGAAGCAGAAGCAGCAGCAGAAAATCCTCTTTCCACTGTAAAGTTGTACACGAACCCTTCGGTAGTTTGTGTGCAGATGGTGACGGCTCTTCTCATGTCAAATGTACAGAAACAGCAAAATTGTGTACTTTCATTTGTGTGTTGCAGATCTGTATGCAAGACACAAATGACTCCATATTCACAAATCCATATTCAGTAGCCAAGTATAATTATCATGATAAAAGCGTGATGTGGCTTGAGCAATATTTAATAAGGGCGCTTACAAAGCAACTGCCGTGCATACTTGTACACTGTCAGCAGCGACCGCAGGTGGAACACAAACTTGCCCGTGCAGTGATTAAACGGAAACTGTCCTAGACAAATACGAATCAGAATCAGATCAAGTTTGCGTAACACCAGGAATTTCAATTAGTATATCAGCACTTACAATAAACACGGAGAAAGACGAGGAAGCAGAAGTGTAAAGTGATCAAATGCTGCAAGAGTAGCATTCACTTTGACGTGAAAGAGAAATAATAAAAAATAATATTTGCACTACAGCGTCGGAAATACAATGTATGTGTACAACTGCAGTACTCTGTGTCAGTATGTACAGAAATGTCCCAAAATCAGAAGAAAAAGACAGTCAGGTTCAGCACCAACATACCGGTAGTGACCATTGTAAATACTCTAAGTGTGAGAAGCACCGCTGGGTTACATGATGTAATCACACATATATCATGTCCAACAACCCCCAGTGTAAATACAGTTACACTATTATTCCAGTATATTCTAATATTTGAACTACTTTACTTACAGATAGTTTTCAAAATGTGTGTTTATACAGTACATATACATGTAGCAGTACTCCTTTTCAATATTTAGATGACTTACTTGATTATGTCAGTACTCTGATGTACCTTTTTTTACCTTTGATTGTGCACATTATTCTGAGGACAGACACAAAGTTCCCATCCTCATTCCTGTCGTGATCTTTTTGATCTGTCGGGAAATGTGAATTTCTCGCGGGAGATAAAATAAAGTACCTACAGTATCTATCAAACATGTTGTTCATCTCTATCTCTTCTACATTCACTTGTATCAAGAGTTGAGAGGCACTTCCTGTTTCAGTGGCGTTATCATGACGCTGCAATCTGATTGTCAGCTGAGATACGACGTTCGATCAGCTCTGTAAAGTAAATGGACATAATCCTTGTTCACAATCGTGATGAGGTACGCGTCGACGTCATCGTGATAGCACGCTACTCCATCTACACGGAATCACTCCTGTTGTTCATTGAACAAAAGGAGTCCACAATGAATGAATGAATCCACAATGATCAAACCCCTTTTGGACTATATAGACCAGGGCTGTCCAAACTGGTCCCAGAGGACCACCTACCCTGCAGGTTTTCCATTTCACCCTGCTCCTACACACCTGACTCAAATCAGCATCTCATCATCAAGTCTCTGCAGAACGTCAGAGACTGATTCAGGGGAGGTAGGAGCAGGGTGGCATCTAAAACCTGCAGGATAGGACCGGTTTGGACACCCCTGATATAGACATTGTGATGGCCTCTACAGATTAAAACCAGACTAACCGACAACCACTGGAATTTCGCAAATCAGCTCTGGCGGGTGGCATTTTGCATAAACTCTTTGCTCCCTCCCCTCCATTAAAAGAATCACCATCATGGTGACCCTTGTGGTCTTCCCCAGTGGGCGACCGTGTCTGTCGCGAAAGTGCCACCACATCGTGCGTAGGCGGGACCTACCATGACCCCCCAGCCCTGCCAATGTTGAGGCGCCTCTTGAATCGTTACACTTCAAGTCCTGTGTAAAACCCTCGTCTCCTCTATGAGATTCCCAGAGCGCCTGCTCCAGCCATTGTGTGCGTAGCACATGCCCTGACAGAAGTATCTATTTCAACAGCAAACATGACCAGAACTTGTTTTTCAGAGCCTGTTTTTCCTGACTCAACCACAGTGTAGATACCTTCTAAAATATAACGACTAAAAATGGTTTTGGAAAGTGTTGAAATGCATTTATGGTCATGGTCACGATGTCAGCTCCTTCCAAATCGCATGACAGTGGTCGTTGCATCCGTGACTCATTGCAAATGAAAAAGTCAAACTCTCTCCTCTCGTGCTGTGAAGTCAATCAAAGCTGCCATCGACTGACATCCAGACTCAGCATCCTATAATGACTCTAAGAGGTTCTAGGAACATTGTTTTTTGGGTTGAGCATGGGAAGTCCCCAAGCTCTTCAACGACATATTTGGGATTCTCAAAACCTCTTAAAAGGGGTTTCTGCAACATTGACGCAGGATTTTATGTGTTAGAATAATCTCTGGAGGTACTGTAGGTGTGAGTCCTTCTGCTTCTGCTTCTGCATCTTTCTCAACAAACTCATCTGCGAGGCTGGACAGATCACTGGACACAGTTTGGATGGACACTTTTTGAGTCAGTGACCATCTCCATCATGGACACCCCCTGTCGTTAAACTGCAAATATTCTGGATCTATCGTCACTGTACATACGCCGTATTCATAATCTTTAAAAGTACGTCTATTCTCTTCCGTTCTATTCTATTTTTCTTGCTGTGTAAACGATGCACAAGCCAGCTAGGCGTGTGCGACTGATCACTGGAACAATCAAAAGGCTCCAGTATTTTTAGCTAATAATTAAACTACATTTACTGGGAATTGTCAATACAGTGAGGTTCTGCAGCTCCTCTGCCTCCAGATGTTGAACATTCGCATCAACGTAGACTTCCGTCATCCCCCTCCACTGCGAGAGCACTCACTGAGGAGGCTGTTTCCATTGTACGTAATAACAATGTGTAAAAAAACAAACATGGGATGAATAAAGGTGGACAACATGTACAATTTTGCAAACTCAAGAAGAACTGTATCGTTGCACCATGTCCGGTACATTGCCTCTCACCACAGTATTTACATGTGTTCCGGAGTGCATTCGCAGAGGTTCTCTTTTTTCCGTCTTTATTTTTGTCCGTGAAAATGCAAACCATTGTTCTCCAGTGTTGACGCTGCTAAAAATGCGATTGTAACCACCCGTCAATCTTATGTCTGCCAGGCAAAACATTTCCGACATTTTTTCCATTTTCTGTGGTTTTGTCACAAAGTGACGGTGCTGATCATCTCTCAGTTGAGCAGACTGTCCATTGGAACATCAACAATGGGAATTGTCAGGATGCTGCGACCGGTCTGTAAATGTACAACTTCTTTTTCTTGTCTGTCCTTTTTTCTGACACAACTTGTCGTGCTGTCTGAAAAAACAGCTAATGATTGTTTTGATAGAAGAGTGACCGATACCTCCCTCAGCTCTTTCTGTACACAACCTCGCGACCCTTGGCTCTGTCCGAGCAAACACAGTCTGCACGCAATGCACAATGATTAACCCATAGATCTTCTCCTCAGAGAGGAATCGCTCAGCGGCGCAGTTTCCTGTCAGCGACCTTTGTCTTCTGTCTGCATTTCTGCATGACACTCTTACAGGTTTGAAAGAGTCTACGTGCAATTTAGTGTCTCTATCAATGCATTACTATGTCTGCAGAAATGAAACATTTAGAGATATAAATGATTGACAAAGCCACATTCAAGATCTGCTTACGATTTTGCTGGAGTTTGTTTTATTTTGATGACTTGGCAGCCAACATAGGACAAATACATTCTAAAGACACAATCATGGTAAATAGAGGAATGAAAATCCATACATGTGACACGTCGCTCTGGAGGTCAGGATCCTTCTGATGAGACAAAACATGTTGTTTCTCCTTGTGAAGGATAAATCGTAATGGGTATATAATGGGTTTATAAGTAATTTCTCAGCAGTTTTCCACGAGACAGTCGACATTTCTAATTTCTGCCCCTGCGTCCAGTCACTTGTCCATTCCTCATTAATCCTGGAAGCTGGAGCAGAGTGAGACCTCTTTGCTGGGTTTTTTCCTCAGTGGTTTAACCCACTGATTACAGGCTGGTGAGACCGTAAGTTTGCACTGCAGGGAGAATGAAGGTTGTGGTGGGGGCAACGTGTGTGTGTGTGTGTGTGTGTGTGTGTGTGTGCAAGGGGGCAGAAGAGGTTAATTTGTGTCATGCATGACTTGTTTTGCGTGCCAAGCTTATCCATATTATTTCCCTATAGAAAAAACAGTTTGGCTACTAGAATGAATCCCACAGTGAAACTAGAGACCAGATTCATTCATCCTGGTGATCAGACGTATGAGGAACTTAGTCAAACAATAAGAATAATGAACCTGAATGGTGAAAAAAAATATTTCCAAAAACATTATTAGTTAACATGGTGAAATTCCTTGGACTCACGCCGATCTGCTCTCATTGTGAAGCTCACTGAGGCGTTGAAGTTTGTGATTTGGAGCTTTATGAGTAAACTTGACTTGATGACATAACGAGTATGCAGCCTGTCATCGATTGAAGGGGATAAATGAAACCTTTGGACTTTAAATGCTGTTTAACTCTTTAGATATGCACCATATTTTGGGCAGTAGAGGACAAAATAAGATGAGATGAACTGTGTATTTATGAGAGGAGGTTGTGTTTTCAGATGTCTGTCAGTATGATCACACTAAAACCAGAATGATTTTCATGAAACATGGCAGAAGTCTTCTGAACTCTGGACGCCCGTCTGTCAGTCGAACTACTCAAAGATACTGACTGACTGACCGACAGAGAAAGAAGTCATGACATAGTTATTAATTAGTTCAGAAATATTAGACTTTGGGAATGATTTGTGGACTATTCAAGAGAGTAGAAAGTAGCGATTTTGCTGCCTCTTCTTAATCACATTGAACTAAAACCGTTAACTGTTGTGTTCAGATTGAGGGAAAATGAAATATTGTTTTTTGGGGGAAAGTATTATTTTTCACCTCCGCTCTGTTGATATTGAGCCAGCACTTCTTCCTCTTTTTTGTCAAGTGTGGGTCATGACTTCCTCAGACATGCATCTTAAGTGGTTTCCCTCTATGTTCCCGCCCTCCTTGCCCTTGCCTATTTAACACTCAGATATGACACCTTCGTGCTGCACCAGAGAGGGAGAGGTGACAGAAAGATGGATGGCCGAGATATTTCTGCACGCAACTATTGTTATTGTGGCGCAGCGCACATACTGGCTTGCATAAGGACGGGAAAGGGTTGTGGGGATGGGTGGGAGGGGAGGCCATTAGCTCAGTTACTAATCTAGTATTTATGTCGGTCAGGAAGGTAAGGTGATCCAGTACACACACACACACACACCCCCCAACCCCAACCCCCAGCCCCACAACTCACACACATGCTCAGCATCTGTAAAAAGTATTTTCCCCTCTTATATTTGTCTCTCTTGTTGTAACCTGATGTGAGTCAAGAGGCTTTTTGAAAAAATACATGAATGAGTAGTGAAGTACATTAAAATCATTTCAAGCAACAACAGTAAGATGAATTTATTATTTACTTGTTACAATACATACTTACCTACATTTAGCTAATTGACTTATTTTAATAAAACATATGTTAAGTTACAGGACGGTCATGTATTTGAGTACATGAGTTGCACCTGGGTCACATGACGAGTAGTTTAGGTGCCCAGGACAGACAGGTGAGGGACGTCATGGTGGGACCGTCAGACTTTAGAAATCTACTAAAGGTTCTCTTGGTAAACTTGGTTAAATCGTTACCAAAAGAAAAAGAATTGCATGCAAGACGATCTGTGCATGTTGACCAGCAGGAGGCGCTGCGATCAATATGGATAAGTTGGCCTGTAGCCCAAGATAGGTCACACTGTACATACTTTGTACTGTAATTAGGTCACACCCATTTACGCCTTTAAAATGGGCAAATACTATCAAATAACTGCTTTTTCCAAGAGGCTGTACCGTACATCCAAAGGTACAAATGGACCCACCGACAAAGAGTACAAGCCACCAACGAATACTGCCTTCATTTTTAAATTAAAGCAGAGCGCTAACACAACTATCAAATATGAAATCAACTGAACCTGGCTGAGGTTTAAGTCTGACATAGATAAAACTTTGACATAATTCCTGAACATGAAGATAACATGTTCTTATGAAAGTTCAAATCAGACAAGTGACTATTTGTTTTCTGACAGTGGAGATGAATACCTGGAATTGGTTTCAATATGAAAATGTGCATTACCAGGAGCTTGGCACATTAAATGATGTTCTGTTACTAACTTCAGAAAACAGTGGAATATTTTCATGAACAAACATTCCTTTTGAACCATCCCTGGGGGGACTTTGGATGCTGGGGCAGTTGCTTTGATCACTTGGTGCACTCATAATGTTCACAGACGTATTTATACGCAACTACTAAGTCTGTTTCACCACCTCACTGCAAACCAATTTCATGACATAGTTTTCTGTGCATAATAACACTTTTTTTTAGTATAAATCTGCAAGAACACAATGACACAAAGAATGAACCGTTGATTGGAACCTTGACTTAAGAGATAATTGAATTAAAAGACAGCTACCTGTATTAATAGCATGACAACTTGTTGCCATAACGTGATGAACGACAACCATTAAACCTTGAAAGTAGCCAAGAAAACATATTGTCTGCTTTTGTAATCAGCTGCAGTGTGAACGAGTAGAAAATGATACTCACAAAGGCTAACTCATGATTACGTGAATGTTTTAACTCCTTGCTCACTCTCTTGCTCACAGCTCCGCTGAAATGGAACTGCTGTAACGTTACATTAGGTCATCTGCAACGTTCATGTAAGGTGTCATGACCTGCAGCCCAAAATAATCCTATTAAGGTCTGCCCGATCTGGCAGACGCAAGGCCAAGAGCCTGTTTGCTGCTGTTTGCTGGTCGAGGTGTCATTAACACTGGGACACAGACTAACTGGGATACAGAAGGACTTAGAACCAAATTTATGACAGGAGATCAACTTGATTTGTGCTCATTGATTCGGTGTTACTCCATAACATTTTAAACCTCCTTTGGACATTTTAAACCCATACACGTTTGTATTATTGTTGTATTATTGTATTTTATTCGTAGTACTAAATTATCATTTGAACATCTTAAACACATACAAATGTAAAGTTTTTGTTCACAGTGCTCTGACTTCAGTGTGTTCTCCTCCCGATATAACGGTTAGGGACATACGTACGTGTAAAATACATGCTTTGGAACACCATCACCCTCCTGCATCTTCTCACAGAATTCATGTTTTCACTTCAAGAGGGGATACACACATTTGTAGAGGCTGTGCACGTCTGTTGTCTGCTGGAAATTCCCCCAAAATATTGGTTCTCATTTCTAAGAACAGCTTTTACAACTGTAAACCATCTTAATATGTGTCTTGATATGGAAGACACATGTAAAATAAAAAATATCATCAGTCGTGGGTTCTTGCTTCAGAGGGAAGCTGCCCGATACATTTTGTGTTGCCATATTCAGCCATACTCTACAACCAGATCCAGACAAGAAGTTACTGAAGAGAAATCAGTGAATCTGTACATTCTCGGGGTGTGGAGCAGGTCAGGTGACAGCCAATGTTAGCGTCAGCTCGGCATAGACATGTACAGTACACGCTTCAGTACGTGCTGGAGCGTAATCCCGCGCAGACGCCATCTTGGTTGGGTCCCCCTTTTGCCCCCCGTGCAATTATTTATACTGAGGAAGGTGTGTATGCGTAACTTAACTTAAAAACAATGATGCTGGAAATTCACAATGCTGGAATGAAAGTTAGATGAGTGTGTGTGTGTGTGTGTGTGTGTGTGAGGGAGAGAGAGAGGGAAATAAATTTAAATGAACAATCAAACTTGTTTCTTTATTAAGATATAACATAAATCAATTTATATATTTACTAAAACGATCATACGACGTATGTGATCATTAACAATAAGTATTTCAGCATGTAATACGTATTCATTCGGCGAGTTATGATTCATTTCCTTCCTCAGTAGAAATAAATGCACTGGGGGCACAAGGAGGAACCATCCAAGATGGCGCATAGCATCAGCTGGAATCGGCAACCGTCAGTCAATGAGGCGTCTACGTATATGCAGTTGGTCTCTGGGTTCAGGTGTAAAAGTTATCGTCAGTTTGAAGTGAAATTGGGTCAGATGAGTGAACGTGTCACATTTGTTGTTGTTGTGACAAGTAGTTTCTGTTTACTGACAAAGTTGGATTTTCAGTGTTTGAACTACATGAACACAAACGGAAAACACAATGTCTTGAATTGGATATTGTCATCCTCTCTCTCTCTCTCACACACACACACACACACACACACACACACACACACACACACGTCGCCTGACTGCAGCGGCATGGAAAAACACTCCCACAGTGAAACACCTGCTCTGGAGGTGTGCGTGAGAGGGTTTGCACGAGGAGAAACTGACGACGTTCACACTCATTACACCTGCTTTTATGTCCAAGAATTCTTTAAACATGGCTGAGGGCAAAATCTTCTTCCTGCTTAAACTCACACACACACACACACACACACACTTTTTCCCTCCTGGTTCTGTCAGACGGGTGTAGGACAGTGATCACCAAACACCTTCGGTCCCACTCATCCACACATATCCACCCCTCCTCTAATCTTCTGTCACTGACTCAAATCATTCATTCCTCCATCCTCGTCTGCATCTCAAAGGCGCGACTTTCAAGCCACAGCTCTGCTGGAGATGTGCTCAGTCCAGCTGTGAGACATTTACATCGGCTCTGGCTCCAGCTGTGAATGCCGCGCTCACCTCTGGCCTTGTGACGCAACTCTGTGGCCTGAGCAGACCACAACCAAACTGACGTCCGTCTCACGTCGGTCTGTAACGAAGAAGACGACGGAAAGGATCGGGTTTGTGTCTTTTGGAATGATTCGTTTGTCTGCCTGCTGACGATACAGGCAGGTCACTACTCATGTGAACCGAAGAAACTCGACTGGTCGTTTGTGTATGTGTACACAACTCTGTGTATGTTTCTCAAGTATATTTATGTTTTTGGACACTGACAGTTTCAGTGACGTGAATTCACGTTCTCACTTTCTGTGCGTGACACAAAGTGTTCAACTTGTTGTTGTTTTTTTAAGCCCACTTATTTTGCGGTTTAGTAGATCCCCGCTTGTGTGCCTGCTCAGTCCGGCCCACCATGTTGCATGACTGCAATGAATGAAGCCTGAGTGGCAGATTGCATGACTCCAAAGCCCCAAGATCCTCGCATTTACAGAAGCTATAGCGCGCAAATATGTGCACCTTCGTGCCCAGGGGGGAAAGAGAGACTCTGGCGTCCTGCGCTCTTTGTTCTGCAGGTTTAAGACCCTTGTGTCTTTTCCAGTGGCTGCCGCCTTCGCGTGACTTGACCAAGCAGATTTAGGATTGTCCAGGAGTCCGAGACCCTCCCCTCCGGACTGCAGCTCCGCTTCTCACGCAACCTGCAGCACCAGAGGCGCAGCGCCGCGCCGCGCCGCGCCGGGGCGCAGGACTCGGGTCCCCGGAGTCAGGCAGCTCTCTGTCCGGGGGGAACCCCGCCGCCGCCGCCGAGCCCCGCTGTGGGATTACACAAACACCAACTTTTACCTGACGGACTTTCTCCCCGCTCCCCACCCCATTTTCTAAACTGTGTGCTCTGGACGTATTTGTGTCGGTGGTGGAACGGGTTTGATGGCTGCAACTTCACTACCGAACCCAGGAGACCGCAAATAAAAAGCAAATGTTACGTACAATATATGTCGACGTTTGTTGCTGTTGTTGGTTTTATTTCCTGTGGGAGAAAAGGGAAGAACTGTGTAGACAGTGAAGAAAATGGAGTGTAGCAGAAACAGCAACCTTCAACAGAGAAACAATTGTGTTTTTATTTCATTTTTTTAATAAAACAACAACAACAACAACAACAACACAGTAACACATTGAAACAGATACTAACATTTCCAGTACAATATGACGTCATGAGACTTTCTCTCCTGCGCCACTGTCAAATACTGTATAACCTGTGAAAGACAAACTTCTTATTCTGGACTACTCTTGTTTTCGATATCTTCCACAGTCATCCACCTCATCACCAACGTCTTTTTTTCCTTTTCACTTTGACAGGTGCGTGTTTTCATCCAGCCTGTGAGGTGCTTTTTATTTCCTTTTTCAAATGTCTTCTAATTTCACGAGAGGTGTGCAGTTAGACTCAATCTACATCCACAGCACTGTTTTAATAATGTGGTAACATACATTAGTTTGTGTTCATGTAGTTACCCTGAGAGGACAATATATAATATAACGTAACAGAAAAACACTGAAGTGTGTCCAGTACAGGACAAGTTATCAACTTATCAGGTGAAATAAACATCATTCAAACCAAGAATATAGAGTACTTAGTTACTGCAAACATAATTTGACCCTGATCTAAAATTAGATAACAGATTTTCAATATCATAAGTTGCATTATTTATTTTTGAGCAAGAAATGTGCATGTAAAAAATCAAATATAATAATACAGTCATACATAGAAGTCGAAGACAGCTTGAATATAACAGCAGACAGATTTTTGTTTCAATCAAGATTGAAATGATCAGGTCACTCAAATCGTAGGTTTGAAACCAACCATTACAATACAGTGTCTCCAAATACTTCATACCAAATGTATCAATGCAATGAGAAAGTGACTTTATTTTCAAGTGTATCAAGACTCGTGCTGAATGGACTTGTTAGTAACACACCATCATAAAAACTGTGGCTGAGAATCAAAAGTTTAAAGGGGGACAATGGTATTGAACTCGTCTACCCCCTTTACTCCAGCAGTGCTGCTCAATAGCCCGTTTCCCTCCCCCCCAGCATCCTCTTCAAAGGGGAGGTGAGGGTTTGATCACTGCTCTCTCACGCAACTGGTCAATCTTTAACTCCTGCAGAGAACTAACAGGTACAAGCACGCAATGGCATTTGACTGCTTTATCAGGACTTAACGCTGCCTGGGTGGTTGATGTGGCAGTTGTCACAACCTCCTGCGGTTCTAACCGGAATATTGTTGCTCCACATGGTGACTGACGGACTTAACCAGAGAGCCAAATAAGATCATGACACGTTTTACACAGTGTGAGGTTATTCTCCTTTTACAGCACATTTCTAAAAATACATAATAATCTAAGATGCCCACGTCTGTGGTTCTTTATTTTCATCCTTAGATGGGAATTTCTTTCAAGACAGCGCTTTTCCTCACTCAAAAACTGTGATGCACTGTAGAAACTGTAAACCCCACTGACAATGTATTTCTGAGACCAGAATCTGTACATGAAATTGAGTTAATGTGAATCATTCCACTGATTATGAATTTGATATGACATGTTTATGTACTGATCAAGAAAATGTCACTCATCAGATCGATGAGTGACATTTCAATAATAATTCTTTCAAGTCACACTAGTTTGTGTTCTTCAATTGTCTTCAATTGAACAATTCAAAGCGATAACATATAAGTCATACGTTCTGATCAGAATCAGATTGAGGTGAATATAATACCTGCATCAGAAAACAGCACACATGTTTTATATGTGTACAGGCATGTACACTGTGGTACAGGAATTATATGCTCAGATTGTAAAAATATGCAGAACAGAAGGAAATAGAACTGCACTGAACATTGTTATCAACTTTATAGTGCTGGAAATGATAAATGATACAGCCTATAAGTCCGTTGGGCAATAAAATCCTGCAGGAAAAGCATGAATTGAACTGTATAAATTCTATTTCACCGTGTACTTTTTCAACCATTTCAAAACTTGCACACACGCACACACACGCTCACTCTCTCTCTCTCTCTCTCTCACACAAACACACACACACACACACACACACACACACACACACACACACCTTCTTTCATGTGCTAAACTTCATTCATGACAAACTGAGAGGAGGGGGAGGGAGAGAGAGGGAGGTTACGTCATGAGTAGCAGCCAATGAAGTTGTGGAGCGCACTATAAAACAAGAGCCCATGCTCTGTTTTGGGGACATAAAGAGAGCAAATTCGGACATTGATTCTACTAAACCTTATTTTTTTTAACTATTCCTACAGCGTTTGCTTCCTGAATCACACTTCCTTTTCTGTTTGACTAAGGTAAGCCTCACTTTTGCATATCATGACAGATTGATCTCCAGCATGCAGACGTCAGAGACAGTTTGCAGTTTTTACACTTCCACCATGATATGACTTTTTACATGTATTTATTTTGATAATTGTGCTTAATTCATGTTTGGACATGTTTTGAACATTGTTAAGTTGTTGCGAACTTTACACTTTATTCGTTTGCATCATTATCGACTAATTGTAATAAAAGTAGTCATAGTAGTAGTAGTAGTCCTGTTGTAATGTGAGAACATATAAACACAAATTGATAACAACCATATGCTTAATGCCAGTCCTCAGTTGCTTCATGGTGCATGTAAGCAACATATTGCACAACACCTCTCGTCCCTGCCTTCAGTACTCTAATGCTCCTCCTATTTAATTTCCAGATTGTGTGAGAGTCAGAGAAACAGAAGTTGTCATCATGGTGCTCATGATACTTCCATTCATTGGATCGGTGTCCGTATCTGAGACTTTGGTGGCTATGACAACAGTGTGTGTGGTGTACCTGATCCTCAAGTGTTTCCACACCGAGGTTCCAGAGGGCCTTCGACGCCTTCCTGGACCAAAGCCCCTGCCTATCATCGGAAATGTGCTGGAGGTGGGCAGCAAACCTTATCTGAGCCTGACGGCTATGAGCCAGCGCTACGGCCCTGTGTTTCAGATCCAGATCGGCATGCGCCCCGTGGTGGTGCTGAGTGGCAATGACACGGTGCGACAGGCTCTCATCAAACAAGGTGAAGAGTTTGCCGGTAGGCCCGACCTGTACAGCTTCAAATACATCAATGATGGCAAGAGCCTGGCTTTCAGCACAGACCAGGCCGGGGTCTGGCGTGCCCGCAGAAAGCTGGCCTACAGCGCTCTTCGCTCTTTCTCCACCCTGGAGGGCACGACACCAGAGTACTCCTGCATGTTGGAGGAACACATCTGCAAAGAGGGAGAGTACCTCATCAAGCAGTTGAATAATGTCATGAAGGCCGACGGCAGCTTCGACCCCTTCCGCCACATTGTCGTGTCTGTAGCCAATGTGATCTGTGGAATGTGCTTTGGCCGGCGGTACGACCACAATGACGAAGAGCTTCTAGGTTTAGTGAACCTCAGCGATGAGTTCGGCCAGGTGGTGGGCAGCGGCAATCCTGCAGACTTCATCCCTGCTCTGAGGTTCCTGCCCAGCACAACGATGAGGAAGTTTGTGAGCATCAACGCCCGCTTCAACAAGTTTGTGCAAAAGATCGTCACTGAGCACTACTCCACTTATGACAAGGTGCACGAAAGCAACATCCTCCTTTGTCCATCATAATGAAGAAAAACATTTTTGGTGTGCACAGTAAGATTCATGTTGTGTGATGTTTTACTTTCAGGACAACATTCGGGACATTACTGACTCACTTATTGATCACTGTGAGGACAGGAAACTGGACGAGAACGCCAACGTGCAAATGTCTGACGAGAAGATTGTGGGAATAGTCAACGACCTGTTTGGAGCCGGTAGGCTTATTGGTTTCTTTCCGATTAACAAGTAAGTGGCCTGAGAATCAATAATAGATTAAAGACAATGTTGTTTTATTCCTCCTTCCAGGTTTTGACACAATCTCCACTGCGCTGTCTTGGTCAGTGATGTACATGGTGGCTTATCCAGAGATACAAGAAAGACTTTATCAAGAACTGAGTGAGTAAAATATGCTTCTTCGACACCAGTCAATTAACATCTGACGCTAACCATCACTGGACTTTTTATTTTTCAGAGGAGAAAGTGGGACTTAATCGCACTCCTTTGCTGTCTGATAAACCCAACTTACCCTTTCTGGAGGCCTTTATATTGGAGATGATGCGTCACTCTTCCTTCCTGCCCTTCACAATCCCCCACTGGTGAGGTTCTTCTCTCTACACGTGTGACAGTACCACTTGTACCGATGATAAACATGCTCTAACCACAGAATATTTGATTATTAGTACTGTATTAGAACTTGGCAAAAATGGAAACCACAAAAATGAAAATACATGCCTTTTCTGAATCTTCTAAATCTTTTCAGCACCACAAAGGACACATCACTGAATGGCTTTTTCATTCCTAAAGACACCTGTGTCTTCATCAATCAGTGGCAAGTCAACCATGACCCGTAAGTATCATGCTCTGTAATGATTGCGATAGTGCTTTTAAAATACCAAGACACATGTGTCTGAGGGTCCACAACAAGAATCGGTAAAGGCTAATGGTAGCAGTCCTCATCCACTTCCCTCATCCCGTTTGTTCTTTCTGTGGGAACGTAAACCTACATGGGTGCATATAGTTGAATGACTCGGCCTCCATTCTCTGCTCTCTTCAGCGAGCTGTGGAAAGATCCGTCCGCATTCAACCCCGACCGCTTTCTGAGTGCTGACGGGAATGAACTCAACAAGCTGGAGGGGGAGAAGGTGATGGCGTTTGGCATGGGGAAGCGCCGCTGCATCGGAGAGGTCATTGCACGAAACGAGGTCTTCCTCTTCCTGGCAATCATGATTCAGAGGCTGCGCTTCCACGCCATGCCCGGGGAGCCACTGGACATGACCCCAGAATACGGCCTCACAATGAAGCATAAACGCTGCCACCTGAAAGCCACAATGAGAGAAAGGAGTGAGCAGTGACACTATTTGCTTACTGAAGCGTATGATTCACTCTGTGGTATAATTTATTGTATAAGCTAACGCACACTGTATCGGTCAAAGTCAGGTGAAGTGCATCTTTCTCAGAATGTAAGGCACAGTATGCCAAATATGATCCACAGAGCTGATGCCCAGAGACAAAAATGTTAAATTTGCTTGTTGCAAATTGTCAGAGATGTTTATGTTTTGCAAACATCTTTTTCACCTGTTTGGATCTCGAAGATATGATGCTGCCTCCCATTGAAGTATATGGAGCTTGCCGTAGTCTTTTATGTGCTCCCATTAAGGCCATTGCAGCCTACATTTTTTTTCTGTAACACAGGATTCTGAACTGAATAAACATGAAATAACAGTACATTATAATAGTTATTGTAAATCCATTCAAATGTGGAAACACTGAAGCTATATTTGTCCCCCAAAATGTGATATTGTGTACCAGGTTTCCTTGTATTTTCTCAAGCAATTTTATGTGCCTAATGTTTGTACATATTTGAGGTGAAATAGTTTTGCTGTGCATATATATGTGTGATTTATCAGGACACCAAAAGAGTTCCATGAATTTTGGACTATATTAGGTGATAGAATTTTGTATTGGTTTTTCTAATGTATCTACAATTGAAATGTCATGGAAGGGTACAAGTTAATCCTTCTTTAATCAGCTACTCAAATAAAGATGTTGAAAATACTATTTTGTTTGCTTCTTTTGCAAGAAAACACCACCCACATTGAATAATGGTGTCAAAGTCCATCTGGCAAGAGCTTTGTTTTTCATGTCTAGGACCTGACTCAGTTGTCACAAATGTTTATTTTTCTCTCACAAAGTTTTTTTTGTTAAGGTGCTTTACAGAACAAAATATTCATGCATTTGTTACTTATGCATTAAATTACAGCAAACATGAGCTTCTGGGAACCGCTTTAACCACCTAGAAGACAATACTGCAGGAAGGGAAAAAGCACAACAAACAAGCGTGGTAGAAAAGGGAAGTGACGTCACGCACAAACCCGGAAACAAAATACCGGCTTAGACAGCAAACGTCTTGAGCTGCACGTTGAAGCTGCGGCTTTCCATGATGACGCCTGGCTTCACATTTATCCTCTGTGTAAAAGGAGCCGCTGGAGTCTTGTGAGGCTCCGTTTTTTCAGACTAGGTAACTAACAAACGTCATATACAGACGAGCATCAAATACGACGGCACATCGATAGATGACAAGCTAACCAACGTCTTAAGAGGCTGTTGTTTTTTGTTTTTTAAACCATTTTGTTATTCTTTTACTTATATGACACCCATACATATAGTTCATTTTTAACTACGTGTAAATTATAATCGCTGTCTTTCAGCTAGATGTCCTTTAGAGCTACACATTGACAAAGGCCATGAATTCACTGACAAAATGCAGTCATGTTGTTAATCGAAACATATTACAAGTTCATGTACTGTACACGATGTTAGATGTTTTGCACGTGATAAAACATCATGTATGTGTATTTGTAATGCAACGTGTTTAATGTTCTAGACCTCTATAAATTTTCCCCAGCTGCCCCCGTCTCAGCACTAACATGATGAATTCTGAGGGTCCATAAGATTGTTGTTTTTTGTATTTCTAAGGGACGGTACCCCACTGGGAATATCTGGAATCTAGACAGATGATGTTAATTCATTTACGACTTTGCAGACTCCAAATTAAAAAACAAAGAAGATAATAATATAGCAGTATATCTAATATTTCAAGATGCGACCTCTGATTTGTTTGTCTGTTTCCGTCTTGTAGTGCCATTGATATCAATGAGTGGAAGTGTGCAGTACACAGATGCAGTCGGGAAGCACAGTTGGTCTGGGACCTGGGACAGATGCCCTCGTCAGACCTGCTGGATGGCGTGAACACATGAACAGTGTTCACCCTCTTTCCAGACTGCTTCAGTCACTGTCTTACCTACAGGTTTGTAGTATACATCATTTCACAAAGCCAAAGCATTAGGACATTGCAGACACGACAAAGAGCATTTATTTGTCCCATTTTATTTTGCTTATTCATTGTGAAACTGCATTTTGTAATTCATCATGTCACTGAACAAGACCATTGTTATGCAGTACGTATTGGGAGTCATGGAATACATGACACCGGTCTATTTTTAGGTGTCACAGTACTGAACAGATATTGTTCATGGACTGCAGGAAGTGTGACACACAGTAGTTTCACATATTACATTGCTTTTTTCCAATGACCAGAGTCATCGCTGAAGAGGAGCCAGAAATACAAAGCATCACTGTTTTCAGTTGCACTATAAACCTAGGACTTGTACAAAGGCTTCTACATGCAAGGTTTTATGTTATTCCAGGGTAGAAATCCTACAGTATGATGTTAAATATTGTTAAACATTAGAGGGCGACATCTTTTATATTGAACTATCAACAAATATTACAATAAGGAATTGTTCATTGGAAGAAAATAAGTAAATTGTTGGTTGAATAAGTCGAAGCAGTTTTATTGAACTGCCATTGAACTACACTACCGTTCAAACGTTTGGGGTCACTTAGGTTATTTAACTTGATCAATTGAGCTGGAACCATACGTTACATAGTTCAGATGATTACAAAAAAATACACAATGTGATCAAATGTCAGTGCAGTGGATGTCTCGTGAGAAACTTGGATAGGGAGAAGGACGGCTGTTAAAATCAAAATGTGTTCTTCCTGTTTAGATAAGGCCTAAAGACAGCATTTCTACGAGTCAATAATCAGCGAGCAGGAAGTGTGTTGGGAGAGCTCATGGCGTCAGCTCGGAATGAGTTAAAGTCAGTTCACTATCACATTGAGGATCCCCAAACAATAGATGGGTCAGAGGTCAATAGAATTGTTCACTGGGCACTAATATTAGATAGCAGAGTGGCAAAACTGCCGCCTGCCGTGCTGCTGTTCTTTTCCTCTGCATGAAAAACAAACATGCCCTTTTCATTTTCTAGATAAAAAGTGATGTAAAATATTTTGTTTTATGCAGTCTGTATTCCTGTGTGCCGCTAGTTCTTATCTAAAGGCCTTGGTATGGCGTCGTTATGACCCCACCAACCACCACCCCAACATTCCCATAGCGTGCTAAAGCCTTGTACCAAAGTTCCTCTTTACAATATGTGTGTGACTAAGATCAATAAACATCCCCCCTCCCTCTCCGTGTCTGCTCCTAAAGAGAAGGTTATGCAAAGGCTTTTGTGCCCTCCTGTCCTCTCTCTCTCCCCATCACCTCTTCCTCCCTCTGTCCTGCTTAGCACAGGAAACCACCCCCCCTCCCCACACACACACACACACACTGCCTGACAGGAAGCCATGTTATCCCAGTGTGATAGCCCATAGCGATATCAATTGTGGAAGCAATGTTTACCTTTTGAGTTTTTATTTTAATCTCCAGCTCCCAGCCTGGTGGCCAGGGAGCCAATGCCCAAATTGCAGGGGGCCAGAGTGCTGAGAGGCTTGGGCAGGGCTGGTCCCTTCACACGCAATGCCATGCTCCCAAGAAGCCCCCTGTGGCCACAAGGAAGGGAAAGCAGGGTGGGCCCTTACTTAAACTAAATTCCAGAAGTGGTGTATGTATGTATCTGCAATTGATTACTCTTCTGGGAATGATGCATTGGCCTCCAAATGAAATTTACATCAACCCATACTTTGAAGAGGACCTCCAAACTTTTCTAAACTGTTCCCATAACCAGCACACACGTGTTTGTCCGTGCATTAGAAATGTGCAAACTTGTATAATATCTGGAAGAGAGCTGCCCTGCACCGTGCATTCATCCTAGCACATAGAAATGTGCCCTCTTGTTGCACTCTTACCTTCTGCTTATATTTCCAACTCCTAAATGTTTAGTCAACATCCCAGATGGTATCATTGTTTTTCAGTTTGCAGAGGAGTTAGCATTGACATCCTGGTTCTAATATCAAGCTAGAAATATGAATTCGGAGACATTCAAACAGCATTCTACTCACAGCCACCAGCACAACAATTCAGTTTGGAACTTTCTTTTCTGTCTCCAAACCTCTACCCTGTTTGTCTAAAGTGAAGTCAGTGAGGCTGTGTCGGTGTGTGTGTGTGTGTGTGTGTGTGTCTGTCTGTCTGTATACACTACTTGCTATTCATTAGCCTGTTTGATTTGGAGCTCTGCCCAGTTACTTCAGATTTGTTGATTTGTGCATGACAAAACACTTCCTTGTAAACAAAGACATTGTTGCTTGTGGTAATAAGGGTGCAAGCTTTCAGCACTTTTCACACAGCGATCACATGAACACATCACCCTGGGCCGCTCCTTCTTGTCTTTTATTCATGTAGGATACCTAATAATATGTTGGAGTACATTTATCTGTGTTTCAAGATGCAGTTTGGCTCATGAACATTTACCTGAGTGCAAAAAAAAAAAAAAACGTACTGAATCATGGTGGTCATAGCACCGTATTGCTTTATTGGGTCAGGTCTCAAAGTGGATCACACATGGTAAGTGGCTTTGTATCAGTGGCGGTGTACTATGACCGAGCCTCGAGACGGTTTTGCGTGAGAGTCCAGAGTACCTTAGCTGTCACAGTGACAGTAGCGTGAGACTGTGCCTCTGTCTTCTGGTTAGCGTGAGAGCACAGGATGGTTGGGGTTGAAGGCCAGGTTTTACCAGTTTTTCTTTTTTGTTCTCAGTTCATTTTTTTTTTTTTTTGTTTGTGCTTACATGTATGTAAACTTTATTGAGTAGCGCCGGAGTACAGTCTGTCACTTTGTTTGTGTTTGTGTCAGCAGTGCTTTTGTTCTTACAGGATTATAACAGTGAGAAGATAAGACAGTCTCCAATCCTAATTACACTGTTTTGGGCATGAATGCGAAACCCATGAGTGCTGGCGCTCACTGTATGGATTAAACCCTGTTTATCCCCTTGTGATGTATAGTATGACAGATGATACCTCTTTCTATAGGAGATTAAAATGTTAGCTGAAGTGAGGGAAGGGAATCAGGGGTTTTAGTTTCAATCGCTGTGGTAGCTCAGAAATAACCGTCATGAAGTTGGTATTCACAGTGTTCAGAGTGTATTTAATATATAAATGCATTGGGTTTTTTATGAATAGAGGAGATAAGTTAGATCAAGGTGGTGAAGCTGTAACTTGGTCAGGTGCGTTTATCGTCTTTGCCAGAATATGACCAGAAATTTGACTTTCCGGACAGAAGGACCAAGTCCGTTTCATCGTAGCAGCAACG
>CAAKHB010007424.1:12488-57984 GCA_901007665.1 Aeoliscus strigatus | reverse complement strand
GGGGGGGAGTGGAAGCTGAGCTTACATTTCCGATACAGAGGATTAGTCCGATGTCTTCTGGTCTGTATGTATATACGAGGGTCTTGAACTACATGCGATATAGTCAGCTGTTGAAGACAAGTGCAACAGCTGCAGTGTGAGTCTGAAAATATGTGTCTGATGGCACCTAGGATAGATGTGTATGTTAATGATAAATAATCTTGTCCTAGAATATGTGTTATCATATGAGCTGCCCAGAGCACAATTATATGTGCTTTATGAGCAGCTTTCTGGCTGACTGATTCCTATGTCAAAACCCAGCTCTTCTATATAACTTTTAATGTGTGATGTCTTTTCTTTGTGATGATTTCTCTTACACATTCATTATTTTTATTATGTGTCCTTCCTCAGGGTCGTCTAACAGCTGGGTGAAGACGCATGAAACACCAAGGAAATGTGTGAAGAATGGAGTGCTGGACACCGGTCGGAGCCACTTGATATTATTATTCTGTAGGGCAAACCAGACATCTGCCGACAAGCAACAGTGACTCAGCATGGAGGCACAGAGTTCTGAACTGGTAAGAACAAATTATATTTGCATATTCTCTTTAACAATGTTAACATGTTTAACAATGTTTTAAATTTGACCTCATTAATTTTTCATGTATTGTTCATTGAACAACATATGCATGGACCTTGTGGGAATGCACCTTACTATGATAAGGATTTGTCTGACACAGTGTAGTAAACATGTCAGCTGTGTGAAGACATGGATGCAGTAGTTCTCTAGGACCATCTCTGTGGTTAGACTGGTAGATGAATCTGAGTGTGTAAATTCTGTCGCTCTTCGATCTTGCTGCTTTGACTCTGGTCATAAGCTCATGTATTAAAGACATTATACACTAAATAGTGAGCGCTGAAGAGGCTCTCAGTACTGGAATGTGGAATGTGGAGCAGGGTCTGTCTCTTGTGAACACAATGAAAAAGTCAACACGCGCCATAACAGAGGGTCTCAGAGTGGACACAATGCCCATTTCCCAGGGAGGGGTCACCCTGGGGCATGCTGATGGGAATCATGTCCTCCTGGTTACTGTTTAGCAGGGGGGCGACTGTCGACTACCCTGTGCAATGATGAACATCTCACTCCTTGGCTCACCCTGGGTAACCTGACAGTTACATAACTAGTGGGTACACACGATAAGTAGATGTCATGCTCTCACAGAGTCCAAAGTGTGACAAATGCCTTCATCCATTGCCATGATTCCATGATGTTTTAGTACGGTGGTGGAATGTTTGAGTGTGTTTTGGTAATTCTTTTATCAAGTCGTATGATGAACTCCAGCATCTGCTGTCATGACAATTTATGAATCAAATCGGTTTGTGACCAATTACTCCCAGTAAAAGATATCTGGTAACCAACTGACGGAGTAAGTCAGGTGGTTACCCGTTGGTCAACGTCACTAATAGTTTGTGCTGGGTCATTATTCATTTCTATTTTGCTCTTAACACACAGACCGACAGTCGACAGGGTCACAGAGGGTCAACACAGCAACACATCAGCAATGGTGCAAATACACACCTGCATGTTTGGCAACACATTCTGATGTGATCAGCTGTTCTCAGCAGCTGACGTCTTAATCCTGACGCTTCCGCAGCTCAGAGTTTGTAATTGACTTGCATCGTTGATGTCTGTTCATTTTTTGAGTTTTGTCACAGTTTTAAAAGATCAAAATTGTTACATACAGGGTAGAATTTACCTTTTTGCACATTGTGTTTTTTGTTTCATGGGCCTGAATGGGCATCTAGGATTGTTTTGGCTCAAACAACGACCAAATTCAATCACATGATGTGAAACAAGCAAAAATGTAGGCGTTGTCTGGCCAACAAGTATGTTCTCAATTTAGATTTTGGGCACTTAGGAAGTGAGTGTGACACGCCTGTCTGATGTACTGGCCCTGAATTATTTGTTGGTGATTCTGCTCCATGCTGTATAAATGCTTTCTGCTTTCCCACAGCATATTAAGACTTCTGGTGATTTTGTTACCCAAGATGGGATTGACAGACCTGCCTGGCATGGCAGCACCGTTGCCATTGGTGTGTGAACAGGTAAATGAGAGGCCACATCGCGAAGCGCTTGAAAAAATAAAATGCAGTCTGCTCAGGTTGCAGGTTTCTAGGATTCTCAGCCTAAACTGTCTTTCTGATTGTCTCTGAGCAGGAGCAGCTGCCTGCTGCTTTGCTCCTTTTTGTACCGCACTGGCAGAACCACTTCCCAGGGTTGTCATCATAATCCCCATCCTCTGCACTCTGTAATTAGCGTGCCGCCGTACAGCCTTACATAAACAGCACCTCTCAAGCAGGAACAAACCACGGTGCTGCTGACCTGAAATCGTTGCCAATAAATTAAAATCAACAACACAAGGGAAGGTGAAAGAAAAACAAAGTGTCTGGCGGTCGGTTGTTGTTGCTATAACACACCGGCATGGGAGGTTTAAAAGGCCTGTTTCTAAAGAATATCATCAAGCGCCTTCTGTGTAAGTTTATTGTACCGTACTGCACCGTGCACTGTTGCTTCTCCAGCTGCAACAAGATGGTTCCCCCCAACAGTTGTTTCCTTTTATTTAGTTCTGCTTTGAGACAGCAGAGGAAGCAGGATGCAGACGTGAAATTCTGTCTTCGCAAAACATTTGCACCCATCTGGACTGGTGACCCAGTGGAAGGCTGTGGTCATTGTGTTGGGACTGAAATAAGGAGATAATGAATCAATGTGGAACTGTTGTAAGGAAGAGGTCTAAGTGTCTGACTCCTTAGATCTTCATTTAATCTTAGTTGATGCTGATCCCATTATTTAATTGTTTGTGCATTTAAACAATTGTAAAGGCTGGTGCGTTAGATCAGAAACTGAAAGAATCAAGGAATTATCATTATAGTATTAATCAGTCATGTAATACTTTATACTGACATGTTGGTACTGCTGGAGTCCGGGAATCCAGCAGCATTAAATCTCCAAAAATATTTAGTGAATGATAGGAGAAGAAAGAAGACGCACACTGGGCATAAAGCCTCAGCAGTGCAATGTTCACTGAAGCTGATGTTCAGATCATACAATGGGATCATCACAGATTAGTGCACTGGTGTCCTGATAACATGGTGCCCCATTTCTTTCTTTTCCTTCTCTGAGTGCAGACCAAGCTCCAATCTGGCCTCGCAGAGCAGAACGATGGCACATCTCTCCCGATCAAAGTCTTAGTCACACCTGGCTTCCATCCAGCCAGCGTGTATTGCTTTCAGCTCTGTCGGTTCTGTTGTCATGCTTGAAGGATTGCTTCCAGCTTAGTTTATTTTAGTGCCACTGCCTCCTCATGGTTACCTGGTTCAGCTGGTTGACTGATGAGTTTGTTTTTGGCCCACGTTGAAAGTGTGAGGGAGGAGGAGTGCGCAGAGGGGAATAGTTTTGATAGTGGTAACTTGAGCAAGATAGTTCTGAAGCTCACCTGGTGGGATAGTTTTAACAGCAGTTAACGCTACAAGTGCAACTCCCCCTTCCTTTGAGATCGGCATTCGAGGCAGCAGTTTGCATGACAAGAGGCAGTTGAGTTTGCTCTGCTTATCACACTCACGTGTCGATCACCATGTTCCACATTTCTGATACTGTCTGCAATGTGTTTGCCTGATGTGCCGTGTTAGTCTGCTGTGTACGATGTGGTGTGAATGGAGACACCCTGCCCTGCATGTTCTCTTCAACCAGGTGTGGGGGAGCAGGATGACATCTAAAACATGCAGGACAGCGGGGTCCCAGGACCAGGGCTGAAAACCACTGATGTGCGTAACACACACACACACATCCAGAGTGTACGTGTGTGTGTGAATTTGTGTACTCCAGTTCGGCCACCAAGTTCTCAGCTACCAGGCCAAAGATCTGTAGGAGGCCATTAAGGACTTAACTGGCTTCCAGCAGCTTTATTTATCAAAGGGATCCTGAGCTGTGCAGTTCCCCCAGCTTGACTTTCATTACCCTTCTAATGTGCCACAGGCAATAGACCGCCAGGGATTAGTGCAGGCTCTTTAAAGGTTTCCACACACTTGAATTTGTACAGTGGAGAAAAAAAAGGCGGAAGAATAGTTGTGTAATAGTGTAATTCAGAGAACAGTTTTGACATGGGCAGGTGACTGGACATGATGGACATGACAAGACAAGAGATTTAAGGGTGGCAGATCCCCTCTAAAGGTGAATTAACAGAAAACTTTCGGTTTTTGATTGATGATTTTCTTATTCCCTGTTGCTTCACGTAAACTGCTGCTTTATCCCAGTTGTCTGGCATTGTCACTGAGTTCAACCTGAGACCTTGCTGTTCCTTGATCCTGTCTTTGACTTTTTGGACCCAATCAGATCATTGTCCCTTCACCATAACATACGTCAGTTCATGTTTTACATCCAATCCCACATACTATTTGCCACCATTTGTGTAACTTGCCATATTTTCCAACCTGAACCAAAACACATGAAAAGAGGGTTTTGAACATGAAATGGCAATTAGTGTTATTGTGAGCTTTTATGCCCGTTTATGGTGGAATGACCACTGTTTGCATCCAAATCCATGAAACTAACCCCCCTCACAAGCCAACTGCAGTTTCCTTACCTTCAATCGGACATTTCACTCCACCCTTTATAGTCATTTATCTATTGTTCAAGTTAACTCTAACCCAGGTCAAATACAAAGTCTGTCGTATATTTTAACACACTTTCTCGCACATCCAGACAGAATGTGCATTTGTGTGGGTGGTGTAAATCTGCCCCAACATTTCCCTACATGCGCACAGTTGCTCGTGTAAGCTTTCTTCCACCCTTCAGCACTGGGTCAAGTGATCCGGTCAAGGGTATTTGAGGACAGAGAGGGGAGATAGTTTCATTCCTCCCTGTTTTGGCAGCTGGTGCAGGGATATACTGTAAAGCATTGGTGAGCCTGCTTCTTTCTCTGACATGAAAGCTGCCACTGTCTTGGTATTAATAACAAGCCTTATCTGGCTATTTGTGCGAGTGCACGATAGGGTGGTTTACTGAATATTAGAAGTCTGGCAAGCACAGGGTGCCTTAGTTTTTCATGTTTGCACGACTCTGACTGCACAAACAATCCACAGAGGACTGAGTCATACAGTATGGTTGCAAGGTGCCAATGGATCATCACTGCCATCATCATAAAATAGAACAGAAGGGGTTATGCTCCTTTAAACTGTTCCACACAGTCAAATTGTTTTCTTTGTTGAAAAATGCCATGCTACAGTCAATTTTGCCATTTTGCCCACCCACCACCATGCAGCCCCCATGTTTAGGCCTTCCCAGTCTCTCACCACAAGCCGTTGAGATACAGGTGCAGCTGTTCATATGTACACGGTGTTTGTCCCTGGCTTTGTCACGCTAACCTAGTGTATGTTTTGACTTAGACAGCAACGAACATGGGGGTCCAACCCAGTGAAGTCCTGTCCCAGAGCTGAGGGGTTAGTGATTGGTCAGAAGCCATGTGATGGTGCGTGTGAACCCCGGGCCTACTGGGAATAGGCGTCTCACTTTGGTAGCCTCATGTTTGTCATGTTTTGTAAAGGCTGCCAATCTTGCCTTTGTTACGACAGACAGCAGTAACAAACAGGAGAGGAAATAGAGAATCTTCCGTGATGGGAACAAGACCAGGTCAGGAGGAGGAGGAAGTGCTCTCCCCCAGGGAACAGGGTCCTTGGCGTCGATTGTACATAACTACCACCACCCCTCATCGACAACATGGAAAGGTGTTTATCTTTTCACCATTTGTCCTGATCTTGGAGGGCAGGATTCTGGTTTTCACATCCACTCCAGCTGTTGTTGTTTTTTTTCCAGGTGCACTGATAAGTTACAGCCCGACACATGAAGATGAATTACAACTCAGGTCTGATTTAAAAACATCATACCTCATGTCAGTTTGTTTCTAATTGGGAGATGATCAGTAGTTTTAGGTGCAACAGTGTTAATATGTACATCCAAACATAATGATACAGATATTTTGCAGCCTCGGAGAAGATACACGTATGGTTTATTTGCTTGTTTTTGGTGTGTTCAGCCTGCTACTAATTCCCAGTGTGTCAGCGAGTCCTGAGTCCAAATGTTCTGATTATTTTTGTAGAAAGCTTCTCAGTGATCTACACTGAACAGACAGTTGCTGTTATTTGCTTTAATTTTTCCAATTAATTATTATTAATTAATTGATTAATTATTAATCATCTCAGTTTCTGTCTCTCTTCAGGACAACAGGTTGGGGACAGGTTGGAGTTTCCATGATAACCAAAATTATTGATGCTATATCGATGACACTTTAGCAAGATAATGTGAACCTTCACCCCCCTCAGGACTGATTGTCAAAGAAATGCATGAGGGCAGTCATCGGATCTACAACATCTTCACAGAAGGAATCGGACACGTTTACCTACACTTGTATTTGTGCCGCACTCCTTAAAATCAAAGAAGCTGAGTGTAGTGCTGCTCACATAACAAACATCTTTGTCTCAGGTTAGCACAGCGTGTGTCTCACATTTACACTGGAGCTCCTGCAACCTCAGATCTGGTTTACATTTGTAAACACTGAGATCACAGATATTGTAATGGCATGGTGCTACTTTACTGACATTACCGACATGCAGTTATTGAAGCCAGTAAATTAGATTCTCACACTGTTTTCCAGTATTTTACACTGAAATGCTACTGCTACTATTACTAACTACTTACTACTACTGCTACTACTTACTACTGTGATCAATAGTAAAATGTCCACTGTTACACTAAGCTGATTGAAGTTGTATTGCAGTTGAAGACAGTTGGTAAATACAAAACTGATAAGTTTCAATGCAGCTGGTCAATGTGGATGTTTCATATCGTTGTCCTGTAACTACTTCTGTCTGTTGTGATTGTTCAACCTACTGTAATAAAAAACACCACACCATAATAAATGTCAGAAAATGCAGCAAAAGTTAATATTTTCAGTATCACTGTGTTGATATATATTTTTTGTCGGTTAGTTATGTCTGTTTTAGATACTGTTTAGATGTCTGTTTTAGCACTTTAGAATTCCACAGCATTCAAGTTTTAAACAGGATTAGATTGTATTTGTGACAGGTGTTAATATATACATGGTTGATATATAAAGAAATGTGCTTCCATTAGCATTGTTTAACTGCTGAATGTCACTGTGGGGGTTTTATCTGCCACATTCTTGGGACACGGGACATCAGTAGCGGTTGACAACTCTGAATCAGAGCTCGTCCCCAAGATGTAGGAGTCGGTCACCGGTGAAGTCGGCCTTTACACCAGGATACTGGTGACAAAAGGGTGGCCAGTATCACACACACCGACAGGGACGCTGATGAGACGGTACAAGCTGCACACGTCTGCACATGTTGAACAGACAAATGTTACCCTCTAGTGGAGCAGACTTTTTTTTCTCATCAGACTGACTGATATTTTGGATCCAGGTTTTTTTGCCTTTTAAATGTTTTTTTTCCTTCAGGTTCTTTATTCAGGTTGTATTTAATATATTTTAGGTGGAGGTGGTGCAGGTTTCAGAGACTCCACCTGCTATTTTTTTTAGTACATTTGTTATGAGTTATCATGGTTGTCAGTTGCAGGTTAGCAACTGCAGCCGTCCTGGTACTGATCAGCTGCTGAGAACTGGGCTCCAGTCATCATACCATTCACCCTTCATATGTATATTTGCCTTTCTGCGTTCTGTTCCAAAGTTCATACAAACTTGTGGTCATTCTCTAAACTGTGCTCAGGCTGCAGCTCCTGGAAACTCCCACGTGTTGCGTGTAACACCTCTTGTTTTTCAGGACGAAAGGCTTCCTGTTCATGGGGGTGTTTTGATAAGGGCTCTGCCATGTTCTGAATATGTTTACAAAATGCTGACCACAGTGGGTCTATCTGTGACCTTTGACCCTTGGGGCAGTCAGAGCACCAGTTCCTGTTTCCTCCTTTAGATTGAATGTTGAGTCGAGTCCTGACCCTGCGACCCTGTAGCCAGCACAGCTTAATGTTATCTGCCAATACAAACTAACCACTGCTGATGTCACTGTCTTTTCATTTTTTAGGTTTTTTATTTACTTTTCCATGTGGGTGGTTGTTTTTTATAGTCAGCATATTGTAACATGTTGTAACATGTTGACCATGTGATATTACATAAAATCTAAATATGTTTTTATTTCTCTTATCAGTTTTCTGGAATACTTCATACACAGTTGCATACGCATCCGTCAGTAACTAAGTAGCTTTAAATATGCGGTTTGGAGGTTTTGGCAGGTCTTTAATTAATGTGTCGTTAATATCTTTCTTATCTACAGGAAGTACTAACATGAGAGTCACAAAGTACTGCACACAGTTTTCAGATTGCACCTCTGGTGGAAGTTCATGCTTTAGCTAATTGCTACTTTTAGCTGAACAGCAGCTGTAAATAACAGTTCTGTTTAGACTACCTCTAATTTCACTTATGGAATTTATGCCGAGTTCAGAAATGTGAGAGTCACTTCTTAATGTCTTGATGACTGTAGTGCAAATTAATTGCTAACATTTGTGTGAGGACTTTAAAAAAATAGTGTGGCACAGAACAGTCTGTTTGCATGTGCTTTCTTCTATATATTTTTTCTTCTTTCAAACAAACAAATAGGATCAAGAATTGTAGACTTGTACACTGTTTTAATTAATAAATAAGTGGAATCAATTAAGGTACAGAATATATTGAATTCACTGATTGGAAACAGCCAGAAACAAGCTAGAAACACCTTGCACAGTCACATCCACCATCTGTGTATGAATGTGTGTGAACAAGTGAATAGATAGTGCTCTGGTGAGCAGTTTAAGTGCTGTTTAGGTGGAAATGCCATAAAAAAGCCATGTAATTGTTCTTATTTCAGGCCACTTCTTTTATAATTAATAATAATTATAAATATATATAATACATATTATAATTAAATGCAACATAATCCAAGCACTTGCAAATATAGTGGTAGTGGTAGTAATTGAATAATTCAATGTATTACTACTATGCTTTAGCTCACACATTTCATTTTTTTTTTTTTTATTATAAACTTGTTCCATCATTCCATATTCTATTTTATTCCACTGCATTTCACTACTTTCCCCCCACATATATGTGATCATGACAAAAGCTGTCATGTTAATGTGACAATAGTTTTCTGTTTGAGTAGTTTGTAGTAGTGGGTTCGATTAAAGTTCGAAGTTTTTAAATTTGTAAGTTAAAAAAAATATATGCACAGATCGGTACTTAATAGCTGCCCGTGAGTTTCTGCTGACATTCACGTTGGTGTGTTTCAGTCTTGAATCCCCGCACACGAATCTATCTATAGCACTGTGTGGAGGCTCAGTGGATCAGCCAGTAACAAGTGTGGTAACAGTTGACAGTTCCACCTGTTGACCACCAGGTGTTGCTCGCGCCACATTCTCCCTTTGGCTGTGTTCTTCCTGTGCGCACGCGCGTTCCACTGACGGAGCGGAGACCATTTCCTCCAGCAGCAGGCCCCGTGGAGCTCCGCCGCGCGCGTACACGTACACGTACACACACACACACACACAAACACAAACAAACACATATGAAGACAGGGCACCGACAACCGTCAAAGGGAAGCCACGTTTGGGATTGTCTACGCTCAACGTCGCCAAACCTGGATGCCCCGCACCCGCAGGAGTCATCCTGATGGGCCGCCATCGATAATTTGCAGCAACATCTGGTCGACAGCACTGTGTTATCTTTAAGGTGAGTAAGTTAGCCCACCGCCGAGTCACTGTACTGTCTCGATATGTTGCTGCTGATGATTTTTGCTCGAGAAGCTTCAGGGTAGAGCAAGTTGAAATGCAGTCAGAAGTTTATATTTGTGTGTTTTCTCTGTTATTATGTTGCCGAGAGGAGCTTTACGTTGACATCTAATACACCAGACGCTCATGGTGCTAACCCGCTTGTGCGCGTTAGCGTTAGCTGCTAATCACTATGTCACCACATCCATCATCGGACACAATTTAGGCTAACTCGCATATATTTACCATAGCTGTCAACTACGCTATATAGTCACCACCTCCCACCCTTGAGGAGCGTAACCGTTGCTAAAACAGGCTAACTTTTAAACGACCTAAAATGATCTACTTTTCATGGGCGATTATGCGGCTGTGCCCCCAAACCGCTAGTTACTGCCTCAGCTGTGCCCTGGTTCCATAATCGGACTAGTTGATCATGGCCTTGTGTTGTTGTTTTTTTTTTAACCTTTTGCTTTAGGTTGGTATTCGGTGGTAATGTGTGGGTCAGTATAATGCGAACGAATAGAACTGGGAGTTTTCTGAAGAAGAAAAAACACGTCAGGATGTGTAACTGCAAGACGCATCTCTTTTGGGGGGTTGTGAATGATGTAATGCGACCGATTGTGTCGTGTCCATCAGAGGAAATGATGACCAGATGCACATGATTAAAAAAGGGGGACAATATGTCAGTCACGTATTGTTTGCTGAACATGAGGACAAAAGGACGCACAGGACACATCGTCACATCCGTGTTGCACTAAAATTCGAGGTTCTGCCCCTTTTCTCTAGGAAAGCCTGGCTATGTTGTGACATATAGTCCATTGTTGCATGGTTAGCTTTGGTTAAAGTGCGTGATGCAAAGGTTTGCCTTCTCCACACGTTACATGGGCTGTTGCACTGAGTATGCGTAGAATGCATCACATGGGGTACTATCAATATTTAATTGTACAGACCAGCAGACGAACCTTGCTGGCCTCACCACAGCTTTGGCCTTGTTTATTCCTCACTGTGTGCTCCCAGCCAAATATCTGACTAAAATGTTGAAATGCACATACCTTTGCAAGCTGTGGCATGACTGACAAAGGTAACGTAGTGTCTGCTGTCAGTATTGTTACTTCACATAGTGTTCCTATGCTCTAATGGAACAGACTGCCAGGGATTTTTACATGCTTAGTCACTTGCAGACATACTTTTCCCTTGTTTACAATCAGCAAATTTATGATTAATACTTCTATAGTGCTATGTTATGTAACAATGTTGTGATCACTCAAAAACTAAAACATCAGGCTCGACAAAGTATACTGTCAATATTCTCAGTATATCTACATACAGAACGTGTTGCATTATATATGATATTTATCTTTTCTTTATTATTGAACAAAACAGCAGCACATGTCTTTACATGAAACACGTCAATAACAGGCCCACAGACATGTTGGAGAAACAAATAAAATATTTAGTTGCTGATCCCAGAGTTTTGAAGTCAATGCAGATTGCAGATAAAGCAGCATGATGGCTTCGGACATTCCCTCTTTTACCTAGATTGGAGGGAGTGAGGTGGGCGTGTGGGGGCTTGGCACTCATTACCCTCAGAGGAATCTGGTGACTGAAACACTTTAGGACTCCATACGATGTGTTACTCAGGGCCAACCCACTATTGGCCTGCTAGGTGTATGTAGCTGCTCTTGATCTTTCAGTTTTGTTTAAATCAATCACAAAATATTTCCAAAAACACTGGACTCACTAATGATGGAGACACAGTTGCTGGCACAAATACATCTTGATGCCCAGAGTACAAATTGATATCTGATGATGTGGTGGGTGAAGTTGACTTTAAATAGTGTTTATTGAAATTCAGCTAAAGTGACCAATCTGTGAAGTTGAAAGACCATATCCATCCTGGATCACATAGGCCCAGAATTTTAGTTCTTTCTCTTTTTACTTAAAGAAGCTTTGTACTAAAATACCCAATTGACTTGTGGCAAGAATGGAGTAGTTGAATTCATGTGCAGTGTGACAAGGCCGAGAGGTGACCGGCGTGTCCAGAGGCCTTGCAAACTGTCAACTTATTTCTCGCCATTATTATGTACGTTATCTGTGTGTGTGTGTGTGTGTGCGTGTGCGTGTATATATATATAAAACAAATATTACGAATCATGGAGTCGATCTGTAAAGCTGTGAGCAGCTGAGCTGTGTCGTATCTTAAACTCTGGCCTTGGTTTATGTGCTCTGCAAGTATGTAATGGCTCCTCTATCTGGACACTGACCATCTCTTTACACATTTGAAGTTTGTCTAAGGCCCCGCTGACCTCAACACCATGAACAGGTTTAGTTTTTAGCTTATTCTCCCCAAAGTCCATTGTCTCTTTAATCAGCAAGTGCAATACCAGAAGAGGATTTATCTTGCCGACTATGGTGCAGAGCTTAACAGCACACCGACTTTTCATGAGCAACAGGACGTCCCAGATGGTGCAAGACATACACTGCACAGTTGGCTGTAGCATTCTGCATGGGTGCATTTGACATCATTTACTGATGGGTATCTTCAGCAGCTTGACACATCATGTGTCTGTAGCTTTAAAAAACAGTGTACACAAGGCCCACACAATTACAGTGTCCAGTGTTCCTATCTGATAAGGTAGGTGCATGTTGATTTGTCTGATTTGTGCAGGTTTATTGTTAGCTTTGCAAGATGCAAAGCTGCCAGTGAAACTAACAGTAGATCTGCATTGCACCTGCAATTCTTCCTGTTTATTAGGTAGCCTTACTACGTGCACATACAATACAATAGTACGACTATTTTGTCTTATAGCTGCTTAAGGCTTCTCAGTGGGTTGCACATGCCAGATGTTTGTTTTGTGCAGATGTTCTTTCCTGCACAGGACACTGATTTGTTGGCAGATTATCATACTGTAATGATATTATCGCTTCTGTAGTAGCAGTCAATGTACCTGGCAGGGTTATGATTTCACTCTCTGCTGGCTCATTTGTCTAACCTCTAATAGAGCAATGCCAAAATGCTTTGGTTAATTCACACGTATTTTATTGGGGGGGGTGTAACATGAATCCATTATGTTTGTAAAGATGGTGCAATGTGTCCCTCTAATTGCATAGTGTTTTCCAGTAATTAGATTATAGTCAAAATTTAAAATAAAAATGTTCTGACAAAACAAATGTATTATTGTTACTATTTTCATTGTTTATTTACTTGACCAATTGTCAATTGATTTCTACAGTAGTTAGCATTGCTGTTTCAAGTCATTACGTGGAAGTCAATATGGTTTATGGGTGTATGAAATAGACAACATCAATATTTTTCTGTTTCCCCCTTGTACAGTATCACAACTGTCTTCTCTGTTCAGCAACCACTGATCTGTGATGGAGGCAGCCCTCCCTTCAACCCATCTCTCCTTCCTATTCCTCAAGCTGCCCAGTAGAATAGTGTCATTGTGGCTGCCATCTTGCATGCGAACTCAGTGAATCTTCTCCATCTGGGCAGCGTCTGGTCAGTGAGGCAGCTCCTTGAAGGCCAGGAGGCTCTTATCTGTCGTGCCTGCTGGCTAGCTGGGCAGTGTCTGCAATGAGAGGAGCAAGCCAGACGCTAACTAGGTTTTCACTGCACCTTCTGGCAAGATACCCTGCTGAGAACATTTTCACACCAGGATAATTGCGCCACAGTTTTTTAGGACACACCATATTAGAGATAATCATATCTTGTTCGTTCTCTCTCTGCCTGCCTCTCTTGCTTCTGGATCGGTGGTGGTGCTTCAAATCTTGCATTTTTCATATTAAACAATTGTCAACAAACTACACTATTCTCTTTTTAAATGTCGTAGCACGAATGCCCCATTTGGTGTGTGCCAGGTCCTTGTAACTTGAAGCTGAAATTATTCATAATCAGCATCAGGATGTTCCACCTCTCTCATCTCTTATAACTTTCACCATTACTGCAGTAACTTTTACGGTCTGTTATAACGTGGCTTGCACCTAAAGGCAGGGTCAGACCCTCTGAATTTCTTTCAGGTCCAATTCTGAGAGAAATTAGTATTTGGGGGTAGGAGCATCCTTGTGCATGTTCTGGGTGATAAAATGGCACTGAACAGTTAGGACGGTCTTTCAGTTGAAAAGCATATTTCACCACCAGTGAAAGAGAGGCCCCAGGCCTCAGCTCCTCAGCATGAATCCACACAAATGAGGAAGTGTACCACAGCTTCTTTCAACTGAAAATGTTCCTTCTGTTCATTAATGTAAATCAGCTCCAGCGAAATTGAAAAACACAGCTGCGTCATGCAGCTGATCTGTCATTTAAGTAACAAAACCAACGTGCCCCACTTGTTGGGACCATCAGGTTTGTGCGTACTAATACACTGGTGGAGGATGAGGTGGGACTCATGCTGTGTCTCAAATCACATACTTCTGTAGTACACTATGCACAATATGTACTTTCTCGCCAAGAGCACAAATTTTGACAGGGTAGTACTGTCTCAAATCAGAAAGTGCCATCATGCTCTTACCGGAAGTTGCGTTAAAACGAAACTTACTGCTGATACGCCAGCTGCCACATTTCGTGAATAATTCTGAAACGTCCAGCCTCGGGCCTCACTTCTTAAACCTGTAGCTTGTACAGTGAAGACGATAATTTATCACACGCAAGCACCAAACCTATGCAACAATGTCACTGCCTGAAAATGTGTCGCAGTTTACTAGCTAGCAAGCTAATATTAGCATTTGTGGTGCTGTTGTTGCTATTGTCCGCTGTGAAAGATAAGTCATTTCTGCTCACAAAGATGGCGGCTGTTGAGGGTGGTAAGTGTCCATTGAGCCACACTTAACTTTTACGGTCATTTAAGTGCGCAAGTTGAGTGAACGTGTTACACTTCATTTTAGCATACACAGCATCAGTTTAAGTGTGGAAGTACGTGATTTGAGATGCAGCCATCTTTTGGATGGTTCTATTTGCTCAGCAGACAAGGAAGTGTCTCCACCGTTTTTGGTGAATATCACCGCCACCCACAGGCCTAGAGTATGAACCACAGCCTGTCGAGTCGTTCACAATTGATCCATTTGGATGCAAATATTCTGGATACAGTGCCAAGAAGGAGCGAGGGGAAAAATCGTTTTGTTGTGTGTGGACATGGTGTAAGTTAATTTTTGATATTTGATTGCTTGGACATTGTTTGTTGTTTTGGGAAAAACAACCCAAAAATCATCGTTATTATCAGCCATGGTAACACTAAAGAGCTTCGGCAGAATGAAGCTATGTTGAAAAATGTGGCATCTTTGTGCTTTTAGAGGAAAATCTGAACGTGAAAATAAACTTCAAAATAATAGAATATATTTTAACCATGGTGAAAAGAAAGTCATATGCTCTGTTCTGTTCAGTTTAGATGATGGATGACAGCATCAACAGTGATCACCCATTAGATGACTTCAAAAGAGCCCATGTATGCACCCTAAACAGTGCAGCCAGTAAGGAGTATATTTTTATCTAAGGTACTATGATCATGTAGCAGAGGTGTTATTCTCTACAGTATAAAGGAAAAACACGGGCTTCCTCCTCTCCTACGCATCTGCCGTTCCTTTGTGCTTGTGCCAAATCGTCACACTCTTCTCTGCATTTCAGTTTGGACATTGTATGTTCACATCATGTCAGCTGCTGAAAAGAACTGTTCTTGAGTTTCACTTGTGTGTATAGTTTGCTCGCATTCCCTGAGTGTTATTTGCTTGATTACCCTCTACCACTTGTTAATAACTACATTAACTTAACAGAGAGTTCCTCTTCCATCCCCTTGCCCATACAGACACAAGTCCAGTCCCTTACACCCATTCAGACATTTAGCATTATTCGGGGGGGTGAGGAGGGTGGGGTTAACATACTGATCATCCACTATTCTTGCTGATGTCCCCTCTGAGAAGCCCATGGGGTCAACAGTGGAGGAAAGTAAAGCCACCCATCTCACATTTCTGCAAAGCTTCTTTTTGAGTCTCCTGGGAGTGCAAGAATGCACCGACCATTTTGGACATGCAGACTCCACCCTACTTTTTCTACAACTTGTTTCAGCATTGACCTCATTGTGTCAAGTAAGGGCCAGAGTTTTGGTAAATGTTGGCTGTAGATTATGTCCATGGCTGTTGCAAAATAAGCTTCTTGCATGGTGCATAGTGATGCAAAGACAACAACTTTACAATTTTATTGGCCCAGGAGTCACCTCACTGTTGTATTGCAGTGATAAAGTACCACCCTGTATTTCTTCTATGTACATTATGTAAAACATAAGCCAATCCAGAACAGGATCTTTTTAAAGATTAGCACTAGTTCTCAACTGTAAAGTCACATGATCAGGATGTATGCTCTGTTGTTCATGTTGCGTCCTGCTTTTGTTTCCTGTTGTTTTACCACTATCACAAGTCCTCCCCAAAAGCATTATTCGGAGAGTAGGACAGAAGGACAGTACAAGACAGTGCACAGTACCTGAACTTTTCTATATTAATCATCTGCGTACTGCCACTTTTACTTGCAGACCATTGAGTGCCTGGTTCTGTCACTCAGAGGCAAAGTATCAATCAGAGAAATTAACATAATCATAAAATGATATTCCTTTGCATCATGGTTCTTACTGTAAGTAACAGGCAAAGAGATGAATCTGGAGTTATTTCAGCCTCAGGGCATTGAAAATAAGATGAAATTCTGTCGTGTCACCATCTGCAACACCGCTCTGAAACAAAGTGCAAAGACACTGCGATACATGTACAACAAAATGCAACACAAATGCCTTTTTGCGTTCTGAACCATATGTCATGACATATCACAATGATGAAAACAATGTCATCAAGAGGAGACAAACACACACACAAATAGGTGTGTCACTGACTGGACAGCACAGGTTTGCCTTGTCTGAGCGTTTCATATGGGAAAGCAATGGCAGGATCAGAGGGACAGACATAAATTGGCAGGCATGAACTGCCAGGGTCTTTAAAATTGGTAATTTATAAAGCCAATCGAGTTTTGATTTCAGTGCCATAAATTGAACATCCTTTTTCTGACCATATATGTTGTTGCAGCTTAGCTCTGTTTAAACAGCTCAGTGTGGGTCCCTGGTCTCCAAGTTACCAGGGTTATCACTTCTCACAGTGTGTGTGAGGCTTATGAGAATTACTGAACAAATCCCAAAGCTTTCTTCTCTGCAGGCATGATTTGCAGGTGCTGCCTCTGCAAACAATAGCCTCTGCATCAGCACGTGATGCCTCCTGTGGGTCTCACGGTCCACTGGAAGCGTTTTTCACCCATACCATTACCATCACCCCACCCCCTGCTGTTTTCTTCTTACAGGTGAAAAGATGTGCTCTGGACGTGTCGTCCAAATCCAGTCTTTCAGTCACCCATAACATGAGAACTGACATTCAAATGACTAAATCCATCCGCTTGTTATTTTAGATTTCATGGCTTCATGAGTTTCCTGAATTTCCAGAATTCCAGAATTTTTAGTCTGGTTTTGTGTTTGACACCAGCTTGGCTGACTTTGTGTGCTGCACCTGTCATTGGCAATTGTGTATTCTCTTTACATGACATGCCTGTGTGAGGTTCATGCTATGTGTGATGAGAAAAGAGCCAAACTATGCCATGTTGCATGTAGACATGACACTGCCTCCGTGTTTCATTGTCTTGACACCCTCTTGAGAACTTCACACACAGCATATGCAGCTCTGGAAAAATAAAAAAAAAACACTCAAATTATTTGTAAGGTCAAGTTCATATTCACAACGCGATATTTATGTTGAACTTCGAAAGAGTTCAGAACTCAATAAGGTGGAATGATCTTGATTTTCAGTGCGCATGCGTCTCTGCATGCTCTGTCACATCGATGTTGGGTGACCACGCTTCCTCATGCAGAAAGGCAAGCAACATAGCTTTGTTTAATGTGCTTGTGACCATCCATCTTCCTCCTGATCACATTTTCAATTGCGGTTCAGGTGTGCAGGTCAGGCAGGCCATGACAGGCTCTTGATCTGATGGTCCGTCATCCACACCTTGATTGACCTAGGAGCTGGGAGGATGGTCATCCTCAGTGTATGGAAACATTTGTCAGAGCATAAGGGAGATAGTTTTCTTCCAGGACAACATTGTATGTCGTTGTGGTTCATGTCTCCTTCACAAAGGCAAATCTGCCCAATTCCAGCCAAAGCACCTCCAGGTCATCAGTGATCCTCCACCAAATTTAACAGTATGAGACGCTCTGGCTGTAGACCTCTTTAGGTCTCTAGCCTTTAGAGGACTTTCTCATCAGAGAAGATGACCTTCCTCTTGTATTCTATTGCCCAATCCTTATGGTCTTTTGGGAACTTCAGCCTGGCTCTTCTTAGCTTATGAAGGGCTTTTTTTTCTAGCATTTCATGACTTGAACCCTGCTCCTAGGAGCCGGTTACAAACTGTTCTCACCATGCACTTCTCCCCAGCTGCCATTGTCTGTTCTTTTGTACATCACTGTGCTTACTTTATCAGCAATTGGTAGACTGAAGTGTGTTTGTGTTGGACTTCAATAGACAATAGAATCAAACATGTAAAGATGCTGGTTTCAGAAAAATCTGCAGTCGTCTCAATTTTTTTCCCCCAGAGCTGTATATCATGCAGCAAACTACCGAAGCAGAGAAGTTACAGTACTTCTGTCAAACAGTTCTCCGTCCTCTTAATTAGGCTACATTTCTTCACCAAGACTATGAAAAGGAACTACTGACCTATTTTGTCTCCTCTCTGGAGTTTCTACTGTAGTGGCTGAAATAACTACCATTATTAACTGGTTGCCTGTGAAATACATGGAGATCAGGTGCTTTACTGTAATTTCTTCAGAGAACCAATTTTTTTTTGTATCCTGCTAACTTTTTTTCAAGTGATTGATTGATTGATGTTTTTTTTAAACTTTTTAAACTCTAAAGTTTTTTTTTTTTAATGACAGTGAAGTGAATATTTTTGTTTTTTGAACAAAGAAAAGATTTTAGTAAAGCGTTTGGGAGTTTTGGAAACTCCAGTTGACTTACTTTTTTCTATTCTAATACTAAACGACCAAACAATTAACTTGGGAAATAATCGCTAGATTCATTGACTATGAAAAGAATAGTTGGAGCTCTAATTGACTGTAGCAGTATTTCATTTCCTGTCGGTGTGTGAATATGGAAAAAGGTGCATGACACTGACAACAAGACTGCATTCACGCTCTGTTCTTGTTTGGGGAAACATGTGTGTCTTGACCTCAGAGTGGTGAGTGCCCCACACAGTGCGCTAATGTAAGTCTGTGGTTCTGTGTTAATAATTCAGAGGGTTGGCATAGCTCTGTGAACCTCTATTATTCATGGGTGGCATTGGAATCAACACATGACTGCTGTTAATATTTAGGACCAGCAGATACCATCTTCTGTCAACAGGCAATTTTCACCACTGTGCCAGTCTGTTTATAACCTCCATCTTCCTCATCTACACCCACAGCTCCACTCTAATGCAAAATCCCCCTGATTTTTTTTGTCCTTGTTGTTCAGATTCACATCTGTAGATAGATACTTTATTTTTATCTCCTGAGAGAAATTAACATTTTTTAGATAGATATAAGCAGGATGTGGATGGATAGAGGCTGTATATAGGATGTAGGCATCTCTTTCTCTCTGCATCTCTATATTTCATATCCATTTTCCTTTCTACATCTCCTTTGCACTTCCTCTTCCATCTCTTTGTGTAACTCTTTCTCTGTGAACTCGGATCCTTGTTAAAATATTCTTAATAGCCTATCCAGCCAAAGAATTCCTCAAGAAGAGATGCTAAAAAAGTTTATCTTCCTGAACAAAGAGGAAAAACAAAGAAAAAGCACTCTGGAGAATACCTACAAAGAAAGTCAGGCTCCTGGAGAACTGTGAAACAAGAGGTTCTCAGAAGCCTATTCAGCATTAAAACGTTACTTCCGGATCAAAACCATCTTAAAACGGACAAGATGATGAAACTATACACCGGGCGACCAGTTCTGAAGCGTCTCCACGCTACCTGATCAGTATCTTTTGCTTTCCAGAGGAAAGTACCACTGCACTGTGTTGAGGGGCAGACGGGTCTGTTGATTTTTATCAGTACGTTTTCCCTCAATGCATCTGTACACTCCTTTTTTTAGTGGGGCTTTACTCTCTGTTCAGGTAATCTGTGTAATCTCTGTTTTACCCCTGTGTCCTGTGCAATCAGGATTTTACCTTTTAACCCTTCTCTATTTCTGTCCTTTCTGCCAGAGCCGCTCTCGTCCCTTGCCATCTTTTTACACCACTGAGTCTGATCCTTCTCTCTAGTCTCAATGCTGCTGCCTCTGAATGCCTCTTTTATTAAAGAGATTTGGAGCTCCAGTCACCACTAATGCCACTGCCATATTGTACCAACACCCTGCTGAGGCTGCTGCTAATGACATTCTTTGTGTGTCCATGCCCGTGCTTTGCCTCCTCATCTCCTCCTCCTCTGGTCTGAATGGAAGAGTTGTCATGTGTTGCCATCAAAAGAGGAGGAGAGGCAGTGAAAGCAGCAACAGCAGGCAGCATTGCCTCTTTCTCTGCACTCATTCTCTCTCACCTCCTGGGATACTGGAAGCCTGCTTGTGTGTGTTTGCTATTTGAGGGACAGCATACATTAAGTCCTGGTATGCATATGTATAAAAGGGGCAGCATATGTATGATAGACAGGACGAAGCCTCAGTGAGCTTGTGCGCGAAGGTTGTGTATGTGTGTGCATGCTGACAGCTCAGTGATGTTCAAGGGATACGTGAAGGCTGAACACTGTCTCAACATACTGGATGCACCTGGCCGAGCAGTGCAGAGCACCCCTGAGTCCCACGTAGTCCTGGCTCTTTGTAGCCTGTATCTCTACCGGCCTTCCCAACACTGCTCAAACCCAACAGCGAGCGTAATCCTCAGCCATTCAGCCTTTGAAGTTTACCTTTTTCAAACCCCTTTTTCAAACTGATGTCATACTCCTCCCCACAAACTCAAGATATTCAGTGAAGGAACCAGAAAATATCTAAATTTAGAATCCTAACTCATGCCTTTGTCATGCTGTCATAAAAAAATACAATGCAGTACAAGTACAATCAATCAAGTATCAAAGTAGTAATTAACTATTAAGCATTTCCTATTGTTAATGTACATATCAGTCCTTGTTTGGATGAAATTATCATCTATAAACAAAAGCAATAGAATTTTCATAAGAAGACCAGGCCAAATTTAACATGACTGATGTGCAAGTGACAGGTGTGCACAAACCATCAGTAAGATTAGTGTGTTTGAAGGAGGAATAGAAAAAGATAAGTTCAAGTAGTGCTGGGCAGTATAGCGGTTCATACCGAATTCATATGATATTCATTTTTCATATACCCCAATACTGGTGCATAGGGTACACAACGTTGGGAACGCTGCGTGGCTGAATGTAGCACCACGGACATTGTTTGACAGGGGACTGTTTTATAGTTGCACTCACTGAAGTGTGTGAATGTTGAATGCATAACGGCGCGTTGAGCTGTGAACATAGATAAAAACAGTGAAAGTTCCAAAACTGAAGTTACAGGAAAAAGTTGAACTAGTTCATTCATTCATTCATCTTGGCTGGAGCCAATCCCAGCTGTCAACGGACGAACAGCGGGGTACATCCTGGACGAGTCGCCAGCTCGTCACAGTGATAATACTAGTTCTGAGTTCTAAATTCCTAATTTTATTGTTTGTAATCTGATTAAATTTAATAACTGATTTTAAAGTTGATTGGATGACTTTAAATTTTGTTTCCAATTAAAGTTCATTATTTAAGGTGAAAAACATCCCAGAAACTGCTTCGATGTAGTAACAAATCTAAACGGGGAACCCTGCGAGCAGACACAGTCGACAGACTCTTTAATTCAGCCTCTCCATAAATGTATGCAACGATGAAAGCAGCCTGTCTCCGCCTGCATGGATATTGAGAGGATATAAATAGCCGGGCGTGGATGAGTGTGTGCTGAGACTGGAACCACAGCACAGAGCTCAAACAATAAGCCGTCACCATCACCCTTCCTCCCCTCTTGCTTTCTCCAGTCCAGCAGCCTCCCAGAGAGCTGGAGAAGGGGGATTCTTTCTCCCCCCTTCCTTTCTTTATTCCACTTCCTGCCTCCCTGCTTTTGTAATCTGTCATCTGTGGCGAGCCCAAGCCTGTCTGTAGTTACGTCAGAGGGAAGCAGTGAGCTTGTCTGTCTGCCCACCTGTCTGTCTGTCAAAGGAGGGAGAGGTTTCTCTGTCACGCTGCTCCATTTTTCATTCAGTTAGATAAAAATAGGAGATGACAGCTCTGGATTCAACACGCACATGACTCCTTTGCTTTGCTGCAAAGAAAAGATGTCATTTTTTTCCTGTTGCTCAGTTCAGAATTTCACTGTGATTTCTTTGGATGTGGCATCACTTGGAACCATTTTTCTTTGAGTGTAATGATCTGACCTGCAGGGAGCTCACAACCCCACCTTTTGTTGGGTTAAATTGATTCCATGAACGTTTTCTAATGGCTTCATTTTTGTTAGAATACACAACAACTCACGTTTCCAATCATCTATGTCTGAGCTCTTTGTCTCTTGACATTTCATCATTTCATTGGTCTTCTCACTTCTCTACTTTCAGCAGTGTCCTTTCACATGCTGCGTAAGATAAAAATGGGGGATGCTTGAAGTGTCGACAAGGCTTAAAAATCTTTTTAAAAAGGCATTTTATCTCGTATTAATCCCTTTTGTGGCATACAGGAAACAATTAGAGAAAATAGGTTTTGTGCAACAGTGGAATCAATTTTACATCTAAAAAGAAGTGCAGCTGACTAGTCAAGTGTTTCATGCGGCAGATGGTAAAGGCAGCTACAGTAAGATAGTCTTTCTAAACCTCCCTTAATTGGCTCCATGTTCTTCTCCTTTATTATTTACAGTACCTCCCTATCTGCTCTCTGCTGTCTCTCACGTATTGCTTCAGCTTTTAGTGTCCAAAATAATTGCTCCCTCATACATTGTTTTGGCACTTTGCAGTGGCTACTGAATTGCCAGCAAAGTTGCACTATCACCCAAGCTTATTTGAAAACATAAAATGATCTAGTTTAGTTTTAGATCATCAGTCATTGTATGTAATCAGGAGCAGGCAGGGCTATATTATATTGCTACAAATCCTCCCTTTAATAATCTTTCAATAATAAGCAGCAATAGGCATTCTTCAATTTCCATAGTAGTATTTGAAATTATTTTGGGGGATGTATACAACAGTGACTTGTGGTATTATGAGTGAACCACGTAGTATACTTCTCTACACAAGGGGTCACAAAACAAACAACTCCATTTAATTCGTTCCTTGCTCAACACATAGTCTTGCTGCCAAGTACCATACACAAAAGGTGAAAAAAGATGCAACCACAAGTCATTTGTTGACAGCTCTGTGCTGCTCTCCCTGCACAGTGGCAGCTCAGTGACTGTTTGTCTGTTCAGTCTATATATACTATTCAAAAAAAGTAGGGGATATTGGATTTACAAGTATAATGAAATGCAGATCCTGAGCTCAGGAAGGAAACAAATGACAGAAAAAAATGAAGGAAACATTTCTCAATTTATTCGAAACCCTGTGTACAGCCAGTAAAGGACAGATTCTCCAGAATAAGGGTCAAAACAAACCCAGGGTCACACAGCAAAATTACCACCATTGTGAAACCGAGTCAGTAGCGGGTAAAACCCCCTCGGTTGGCTAGACAAGCTTGAATTCGGCGTGGCATACTCCTAACAAGACATCCCCGGTCAATTTGTGGAATGTTATTCCATTCCTGTTGCAATGCTGCAGCAAGTTCTTGGACGTTGGCGTATCCGCTGTCCAAGCATGTCCCAGACATGCTCAGTGGGGAAAGGTCCGGACTGAGTGCTGGCCATGGTTATCTGGTGATATTCTGCTGCTGGAGGTAATCCGTAACGATCCTGGCCCTATGACATCTGGCATTGTCATCTTGGAAAATGAAACGGCGGCCATAACGTCGTGCAAACGGCACAACATGGGGTGCCAAGATGTTGTCACAGTAGTACTGCCCTGTGACACGTCCAACAACAACATGCAAGTCTGTTCTGGAGGCAGCAGTGATGCCTGCCCACACCATTACAGATCCACCCCCATACGGATCATGACTAATGATGTTAACGTCATGGAAACGTTCGTAACGTCGGCGTCAAACCCTCCTGCATCTGTCGAGGAAGTCCACAGTGAACCTCGATTCATCTGAGAACATTACGTGGTTCCATCGGCGATTATCCCAGCGTTGATGACGACACCATTGGAGTCTGGCCCTAATGTGACAATCCCTCAAACAGGGAATGACACGAGGACTTCGGGCATGTAAGTGAAATCTGTGCAGTCGATTCCTGATGGTCCGGCCACTCACTACCAAGCCAGTATCCCTTCAAAGTTGAGACCTTATCTGATTTGCTGTTAGTTTTTAATTTCTCAAGGCAATATTGCGGATGAATCTATCCTGAGCCTGAGTTGTTGCCCTTGGTTGACCGGATCGTGGTCTATCCTGAACAGACCCTGTAGCACGATGTCTGGACCATAATCTGCTGATGACAGACTGGGAAACATTCAATGCCCTTGCCACAACGACCTGTCCTGTGCCAACCTGTAGCATGCCAAGGGCACATAACCTCTCATCCTGTGTTAGACGGTGCATGGTCTCTGTTTACTTAACGACTTCAACCACTGATAATCTGATGCTTTCTCTTTAAAATCTTCCTTTGGAGTGGCTCTAACCTGCCAATTCAGAGTCATGCATATTAGTGGATCGACCCCCTTGATCATCAATAGCATCCCGTGCAGATCGTCGTAGTGTCATTGATGTGTTTGGGTGATGAATTTTGTTGGAAATGCTTCCACAGTTAGGAACTTTACAACATGCTTTCGTATCCCTTTCTATATGTGAAAATTTCGATCAAATTTTTTTTTCAAAATAAAATATCCCCTCCTTTTTTTGAATAGTATATTTGCTTGCCAGTAAATCACATTTTCCTTCCTCTGGAGTCATGACAGGCCAGACGTTATACAGGCATGTAATGGATCAAAATAGGGGTTGTATGCAAATGTCGCTATACAATCAAACAGAATGATACAGGATAACACTAAGCTGTTGTTTTTCTGCCTTCGTGCCAGCAACACTTTTAGCCAGAGATATTCTTTTTTTTCAGGTCATTGTATGTACCCCATGCAGGTGGACGTGATATGTCTGGACTGCATTGAGGGTTTTTTTTTTTATATTAGGATAAATATCTGTTTGGACTTAAGGATGACATGCATTTGCTGGGCAAACTGGACACTGAATTTGCTATTCAAAAAGTTGCACAAAAAAGGTTAAGATGTTGTTTGTGTCATGTCACAAGAATTCATTGTTAGTACTTAAAGTGGGATGAATGTCCACTGGTTCTCAATTTCACACAAAGACAAATGGTTCTGAATTGACATCTCTGGAACTCTGGTCAGTGTTAACACTTTCTCCTCTACATAGCCTCGTGCTCTCAGTGCCATCACCGGATTGCAGGCAAATCCATATTTGAATGGATTGTATCGGGCTAAAATACATACACAGGTTATGCAGTGAAAAGTCTAATAGCCACAGCAGCTTCAATTCTCCATCTGTGTCCCATGTACCCATGTAGGTCACCCGCATTTGGCATATCCCAGAGTCCAAAACACAATCACAATAGCTTTACGTGTAGAATGTAAGGTAAGTGCATCTCTGGGTGAGCAAGGTTTGATCGAGAAATTCAACTCATAACTCATCAATGTTGTTTACTGATTAATGTGCAGAATTGCATCCTTGCAGTACAATTGGAGCTGTTGTTAAATACATTATTGATAAGTTGAATCTCCTTCAGGAAAACTCATGACAGATCGAAGCAGACGTGTATCTGTGCCAAGGAAAATACTCACCCAAGTTACTGAAGACTTTTTTTTATAGAAGCTATTAGCGGACACTAACTGGCCTTGGGCTTGCCTTAGTGTTTTTAATTGCTCTTTTGTCTTTATGTTTTGTTGTCCTTTGATTTCATCATTTTTCATGTAATTATGTTAAAATGGGTCTGGCTCATCTACCAGGGGTTTTGTTGCATTTTAGAAAGAGACAACATTCAGTTTAATACCAACCTTCTTTGATATTTCTGTTCTACATTCTGAAAGCTTGCAATCAGCCCACAGGTGTACATCGTAGGTGTCCAATACAAACTGGCTTGTGGTTTGTACTCTTGGTTGAATGCATTACACTGTATACTGTCAGATATTGCTTTGACCTTTGGCATCTAGATTAGCAGAATATTGTGTCAGTGTCAGCAGTTAAACTATGAAATGTACTATAATTCAATATTGTAAATGGGTTAGACTTTACACTTATGCTGTTAAAGCAGCTTGGGTGAAAAGTGTGATAACCTAAACTATTAGAAAGATTATAGCTATCTATAGAGTGAGCAGGAGAGAGCAGTCACACTAGAGAATATCTTTTCATTTTTTTCCCAGAAAGACCACTGTTGATCTGCTCGGTGTGTGGCAGAGGAGGATACTGGATAGAACAAAAAAGAGAGTTCTGAGTATCTTTAATATAGAGGAAGTTGTCTTGGAGGCACAGTTAAATAGTAATGGCAAGGCAAGGCAGCTTTATTTGAAGAGTGGATTTCACAAACTGGCAACTCAATGTGCTTTACATAGAAAAAGAAAGAAGAAAAATAACAAAAATGCTTTGAAATCATTTAAAGGACGAACAACAGTTAATATCAAACAATTCATATCATTTTCATGGATGCTGATGGGGGAGCATTAGGAGTAATATATTCAATGGTGGTTTATTGTACACCGGCCCAATAGTCACACAGTACCATAATATCATCAAGTGTGTGGCTGTGATACTTCCACCAGCACCTCGTGCAGCACAGAGAGAGAACAGAGGTTAAGTGAGCAGGAAGTGAGTTTCATTTGTGTAGTTTTCAGTTGGGCTGAGGGATATTTTAAAAACGTCATGATTCTTTTGATTTCATTATACCGTTTTTTGCCTTTTGTGTTTTCACTCCTCAGCCTGGTAGTGTTGCAGCGTGTTACTCTAACTCTGGGACAGCGTTCTGATGCAGGTGAAAATGACATTATCTAGACAGGATTTGACACAGAGGTAGAATAAGTAAATATATCAACCGCCCTTTTGATGTTAGTCCTTAGTAATTACTGCAAACATTCAGACAGCATCTTCTGACAGACACATTTGCAAGATAAATGGAACATTTTTGCAGAGTCAGTTCTTATCAGATGTCAGTACCACTACCTTCTGTGACAAACTTGTTGTTCATCCAAAATTATATGTGACTGTATCTGGTTTGTGCTACTTTTGGTCACATCACATCAATTCATTCATAACATATCAATCATTTAAGATGCAGCTGTTTGTTCCTGTTAATCTTGAGGCCTCAGATTAAAAAAAAAAAGATTATACATATATTATTATATATATTATAAATAATATTGAGGGACAGTGTCTTCAGCATGAGCAGCCACTTGATTAACTTAAGGAGTGATGTAAGCAGCTCTCAGACATTCCTCAGTGTTATAGAGAGATAAGAATAGCCCAAACTTGTCTCTCCGCCTTTGGCTTACTGCGTGGTATAGGCCAGTGAGCCATACTCCTCTAGATGTACAGAATAGCAAGGGGGAAATGTGGGTGCACATTTGGTGGTTATAGACATATGTGGCCCTTGTCAGTTTGCAAACAGATCTCCTATACTCTGCAATTAGCCTGTTTCTGGTATCAACACAGGATATGGTTGCACTCTCAGGCCTGTAGCTACTGTATATGCTCAGAGTGTGCTAAGGCAGTAGCTTGGTCTTTGTGGGGACGCATCTTTTCCACTCCACAGAACATGAGATCTTCGGGGTGTTGTTCATCAAATCTGCCTCAAACATGCAGTGGCGATGCAGAGTACAATTATGCCCTAATTGTTTGTAGTGCAGTTCTGATATCACCGTGCTAAATGTGGCTGTAGTCAATGTGAAGGGAGGTTGTGACCAGCGCTCCCTCACTTTGGTCTCCATCTGTAGCCCCTCCCAACTTTATACAGAGCACTGGAAAATATGTGTCAGCTACTTCCTCCTTCTCACTCACTGCCCTCCCCTTTTAAACTTCCTGTACTCCGGGCTGGTCGGAAGCGAGATGTTTCAAACGGGGGACCTGTGGAAGCCTTCATTCACTGACCCTCAAAGCAGTTTTAATTTGGAAACAAATAGTCCTATTAGAAATTAATTTATAGTGGGTATAGTGGTTATGAGACAAATGAATACACACATATACTTACATTATACTCGTGTATTTTTTTTTCTTTTTTTTTTTTTAAAGGTCAAAAAAGACTCCGGGAAAGCGCCAGAGACATCAGGCAAATACATTGTTCAGTGTCTCGCACGCTTTGTCTTTCAGACTTATGCAACCAATAGCATATACAGAGTTTGTGCTGTTCCTCACTGTCTCAGCCACCCCTGTCTCACCTGCTTTCACATTATAACATCCAATAGCAACAATAGTGCTAAGTAGCATTATAAAACATCATTCAATTCAAACAATTTTGATAAATAAAAAGATCAGATTGAATCGTCTCAAATTCTTGCTGTTTTTGGATGTCATATTGCATTTTTAGGAAACCCATATTGACATTTTTCACAATAATCTGTCATATTATATACTCTATACCAAACAATTCAATGGATTAATCTACTAAAATTTGACTTGATAATGAAAATAATTATTTGCAGCCCTGTTATCAAGCTGACCTTTTTTTAAAGGCAAGATGCTGATGGTCTTTATGTTCCTTATTTTAGAGTCATCGATCTGCTACTTCATTTAAAATACATGAACCTCATTTGTCACGGGAAGCAGGGATATGACATGGGCTCTGAAAGTCAGTAACTACTGTAAATAAATGAAAACAGATCGACAGTACAGCCTTTCTGCTGGGCGACATGTCAGTTCTATAGCGAAATGAATACAAGTTTACAGAAGCCAGAGAAATGACTGTCAGAACTTGTCACAGACACATGCACTCAGCTCTGTCGGACAGTCTCCATTTCTTTCATCCACTCGCATACGTAAGTGTCCGCTCGTTATAAGCTCGTGCGATGTGATAATTGACAGCACACAATGAAATACTGTGAGGTAATGGCTGAGGTTTGTAAGGCCAACCTCTCTCTGTCAGCTGAGTTGCTGGATGTGGTAGTTTAGTGGCTGGATATCTAAAGATTTCCTGTCATCTGTTTCAGCTCTGATGGTACTAGCTGAACAGTGACCACCACCTGCCTGAGGACACCTGCTGCCCAATTCCTCTCATCATGTCTGGGATACATGTAAGTGATGCATATGTTTGTAATGTATACAAATGAATCCGTATGGAGTATGCAAATAATTTCACAAATATCCGATAACCTCACGGGTGTTTTAAAGGAGAAAATAAGTGATACAAAGCGGAAGAAAATGGATGTATGGATGGATAAGGCATACAGATTATTGGATATATATTTTGTTCCGTTGATAACCACCACCATGTCATTTTTTTCTGCACCACACTGCAGAGGTCATTTAGTCTCCCTGTAGTGGAATTATCATAACATTTTGCATACTCATGCTCAGTTTGCAGTGGACGTCCACGTTTGTAAGTTGCAGTATTTTTCGGGCTTTCCATGCATTCGCTCTTAGTTAATAAACAACACATTACACAATATTCCAAGCACAGTTACACTGTAACAACTAGGGAGTCACCATTCACAATTTTTTCACTTCCAATCCGATCCCAATACCTCAAACTGCCGATACTGATTCTTTTCTGATACCAGAACGCTGTTTGGTTTATTATTCTAATTGTTATTATTTTTATTCTCGTTATTGTTGATTTTCTACAAGGCTGTAATAAAGTCCTCTCTACAGGCAAGTATGATACAGTATGCACACTTGTATGTACCAAACGACGACTTGAGGCAAGGATAAGGTCTGAAAAGGAGTTCAGAAAAGCAGGAAATCCTGTTAACAGGAAAAATCCATCCTGACCACACATATACAGCTGTAATGGTTTCATATGGATTGTCAATATTTATGAAATTCCAAGACATTGTTGAACTATTATTGCAATATACACTATCGACAAACAAAAATTAAAAACATTTAATATTAATTTGAACAGCACAGATCCAAATCAAGACACGACCATGTAGCAAGTGTAAACGTGTCTACACCGCCCCTCTCTAAATAAAATGCAAACAAATGGCTGCTTGATCTAATCAGCACAAAGTACAATGGCTCTTGTAGCATCAACAAATCTAGGTTTCCAGATGTCATGTCAAAGTGCCACAAGTGTGTGTTTACACTTATTGCACTTTTCTTTCACCCAGCCAGTGTGCAGTTAAACTTAAAAGTGATACGGTAGAAATGTTAGAGCTCCAGATATCTGTCGTGAAACGCAAAGCTTTTTCATTTTTTTATCTTCTCTAATATGTGCGTGCACACTTTACCATGCAGTTCAGGTTGCACCCTCTCCAACAAATATTTCCATCTAACCATGTAATACCGTGGCTTCCGGTGGCTAATTAGCAGCCAGAATCCCTAGTTCCCAACAATCAACAGCGGTTGTCCATCCATTGTAACAAAGATCAAGATCCTCTCCGTGGTTTTTGTTGTCCACACACTCTTCAGTGAAAATGTTTCACCTCCTTTCTTCATGTCCTCCAAAATTAGCTGTCTCTTACCGCCTCTGTTTCTTTCATTCAATGAACAGAATGCTCCCTGGCATGAAATCGCTACAGGTGATAAGTTAATTGTGTTGTAACTTGAAGTTTTACCACAGCCCATCACAACATTTACAGCGCAGATATTGCAAGTAGCCGTGGAGTTTGCAGGCTGTGGTAGTATGAAAAAGTTCCAGATAGCCGATCCTTTCGCTCCATTTTGTAAACAATGGGGGCTTCCGCATGACATGTTACTTGTGCATACGCATGAAGCCAGTCACGGCACACAGAGTTTGAGTAGATCAGTCCCTGTATATCGGCACCATGATCACAGATACTGATCTGCAGTTTTCTCCAATATCTTGATCGATACCAATATCGGATCGTTGCAGTCCCTAGTAACAACGAACCCATATGTATGGCATACCGCTGGTCTGTGTCTACAAGTCACAGTTTATACTCACAGATAATGCTGCATGCAGCCAAATGAAATGAATAAAATGAAATAAATAAAGTGAAAATGGGGTCGTCTGCGTTGGACCAGAGTCCAAGCCGGATATCCTTGGTTAGCAGGGTGTTCCCTTTGGCAACTTCCTCTCCACTCAAATTATCTTGGACCATACTCAAGCCTTATTGCAGATGCAGACAAGATGTATATGTATATGTGTGCATGCGTGCGTGTGTGTGTATAATGCCTAAAATGGTTCATGCAAATCCACTGACATAAAAACAGCTGTATCAGTGTGGCTCTTCATGACTCTTCACACGATCTTTACTGTGTTCTCGATTCATCGTAAAGTGCAGAGACAGCGTGTGAAACATCCAGCTGGACCTCTTGTTGTCACGAATAAAGCAGCTTTGTACTCAAACCTCATTCACACCTGCTGCTTTGTACTCTGACTCTCAATTCATCATATTCACCGTATTGTGACGTGTTTTTGATCCTGCAAGTCTATTGATGAAACCTCACAAAACACTCTATATCCTTTTTAGCATTTATTTATCTTTCAGCATCCTGTTCAAAGTGTTCAAAGTGACAATAGGGCAACAACAGTATGACTGCCACATACTTTGCATTTAACATTAGCCGCTGTCACTGTCTGATAAATATCTGGCTCTTCTTCACACAGATTAAAGAAAATTCTTTAGTAGTTAAATCATATTTCATAGTTATAAAGAATTTGCTTAAAAATACTTATGTAAAAATACAAAAAATATATATATCAGGAAATACAGGTAAGGAAATTCGATTGTCATTATGCAGCACACTGATGTGATTCTGATACACACATATTTATTGCTCAGTAATAAACAAATAAAGCCAAGAAACCTCAGAACAGACATTTTTTTTAACAATGTGTATCATTGTATACTTTCTTTAGCTAATTAGATCGAAGATGACTGTTTTTAAATTAACAGTGTCAGCTTTGCCTCTGATGAAATAACAGCTGTGAACATTCTCTTAGGGAGTCCTTGTAGTGCTGAAGTAAATTTATTTTGTTACTGCCCACCCCTGCTTCCTACACATGTTAAAGTCTATCTTACTTCCTGGTTTGCTTACACAGAAGCACAATAATGTGTATTTTCACAATGGAATTTGGCATGATGGGACCACAGAGTGTCATGAGTGACACACGGTGCTCTGGTGAAACAATCCAGTCTTTTCTCCATATTTTTCGTTTCTATTAGCTGGTGAAGATCTCCTTTACCTGCTTCTTTGCAGTTTTCAAATTATCCTGCACAAATTATCCTGTTGTCAAAATCTTCGGCACATCTTGTTATTCCTTTTTCTTGTACTTCCCCTGCTGCTGTCTCAGGTGGGACAGCCAGGACTTTGGTGCCCATCATCCCTCTGGACCTATTATACACATAATCATGAGGCATTCTAACAGTAGTGTCTACTTCCTCTTCCTCCTCTGTTGCATCCACGTCTCATTCATCAACCACATCACAGCGGGTGACATTTCTAAACATCAAGCCCTGAGCTGCTGTGACATTTAGTGATAGCATGGCTGTGTAGCATACTGATGTGATGGCTCAACCCAGCTTGACAGTAAGGGTATGATGACATGATAGACAAAATGAGACACAGTGACAGGTCATCTGTGTGAGACCTTTATGTGGGAATTTCTGTTTTCCAATATGCGGTGAAATCTTTTTTTCAGTAAAGTAACCAGGCTGTGATCTTAGTTTGTGACATTTCTATGACTGTTGATCTTCTTGAGCTTAATTGTTGTCACATGAGTTCATTAATGTTGCAGAATCCTCAGTGTTCCACAGCCCACTGAGATAGTGCCATTGATCCCTCCCTGTTACATCTCTGCTCTCTTTCAAAGTCATTCCATAGTTTCTCACTAATTGTTTTCAGTTAATCCGTTTCATTCTTTCATGGAATTCTCCCTCAGTGCCTTTGACTCTCAGCTCTTCGTTCTAAACTGACTGATGTGTCTGTAATTAATCTGGGCTCCTCTCTGTCCTGTGTGATTCAGGCACCATGGTCGACTGGCACAGAGTGTGTAGCCAAGTATAACTTCCAAACGGCCAATGAACAGGACCTGCCCTTCTGTAAAGGAGATGTACTGACCATCATTGGAGTAACCAGGGTAAGAACACATGCCGCACCGTATAATCTTTCAATTGCATCACTATGACTATGTGATTGTTATTCAACTAATGAGCAGGTTCAGGAGGTTTTTATATAAATGCATGTTTTAGTTAATTTAGCCACATATATAGTCGTATCCAACTTTTTTTGTTTTTATCAAAGACAATGTTGTTTACATGTTTGTGTTATAACACAGTGTGGAGGCACATGCACACTGTTCCTGAAGCCCAGATTAGTTCAGATGTTGCACACCCATATAAAAACACACACTGTCACCCCAGATGAAATTGTCTTAAATGTTAAATGCATTCAGCGTTTTTATTCACATCACACGTCGACTGATACATTTCAGGCTGAAACACCTTGGTCTTCCGACTCTCTTCACTGGATTGTTTTAGAAAACAACTGAAACAACTGAAATCATCTGCCACTGAAGTACTGAAAGATAATAAACACTTTGCGACAGGCAAATCACCAAACAAGCAAGAACACAGGCCTCCAGAAAGCTGCAGATACAATGAACATTTTCAGTTTGAGGCACTGCAACGGTGTGAGTGATTTTCACGTGAACTTTATTTATATGCTGGATGTTCCTGCCCACTGTGTCACCATCTCTACTTAATTCACTTATTTTGTTAAGGAGACATGATGCTGTTAACGTGCGCTTACCTGAATCATGAACACTACATTTACATTGTTGTGCTGTTGTGTTATTTTTAAGGATCCCAACTGGTACAGAGCGAGGAACACGGTGGGCAGAGAGGGCACCATCCCAGCAAACTACGTACAGAAAAGGGAAGGAGTCAAGTCAGGAGGAAAACTCAGTCTCATGCCGTAAGTACAAAGTTAATGTTTTCATTTTCGTGTTTTTGTGATAGACATGCAAATAAGTTTGAAACTGTGTTCATCTTACATTTTTAGAAAGGGTTGTGTAATTGTGGAGATTCTGGTTCCTCATGCCCCCAGCCTTCTGTCAAGATTATGCAAAACCAAACCCCAAACATTTCTTTGTACTGTTTGTACCTTCATGGAGGTATGCCACATTCTCATCTAGTTATATTATACATTCTAGTACACAGAACAAAATGGCAGAATGCACTGGGAATCAAATATGTTCAGCTCTGGTCTGTGTGTTTGTGCTTCTTCATCGCTGACACATAAGTGTCTGAATATGTTTCAAATCTTCCAGTTATTTCTGAGACCTGCAGTGAGGTGAAATGGTATATTTACTTCGATCTCAAGGCAGGCAGAGGTGTGAAAAATAGATGGCCCATTTGTTTCTTACTGCATCTTCTCTCACTGTCTGAGGGGCCTCTGTTCATGGGAATCAGGCAGATTCATTCCATAACGAGAAACTCATAACGATATGTGTGCAAATGAAAGCTAAACCGCTGGCAAACAGGCTTCTACAATATCATCATTGAGCTTTTGATTTGACTATTGTGTTTCAACCTGAAGGTCTTAATATGAGTGTTAGGATTATATGTAAGAGGAGTCACTCTCCTGGGAGTCATTCAGCAGAGTTTGTAAAGTCAGATTCAATCTGGATTTAAATATGTGTGTTGATGTTTCAGCAGTGTGTCAGATATTTTGTTCCGTTTTGTTTAATTCCAAGGCTTTTTTGTGCGACTAAATGGAGCCATCCTGACATTATGCTGTAGCAATGGGCCTTTGAACAGCAGGCTTTTTGAAAGGGTTGTTCCATTTAGCTGAGCCAGAGATGCTGGCTGACTTGGTTGATTGTAAACGACTAAGGGCATTGTCACTCCTCTTATAGCAGATTGCTTAAATGAGACTTTGAACTTTTCCTTCAGTTTCTGACAATGTTGCCTCAGAAAAGCCCTCAAAAGCCCAGGGCTTGTGACCATAAGTACATGTCAGAATAAAGATGGAGGCTCACTGCACAACTCTCATCTGCCCAGTAGACCGGGGCAACATCCACATCACTCAGGATGCTGCATCGATCCCCTTCTTTAACTCACACTCCACTTCCAACTACACTTGAGACAGCAACTCATCTCCGACCGGAGTGGGCACTCCCTCTCCCTGCTGATTGCAGACGCTGTGTGGGTCAAACATGCAATGAAGTTTGGATCACATTCAAACCACCTCCTCTAAATGGTCTCGGTATAGTTCTAGTTCTCGGTATAGTTCTCCACACCTGACAGCGATTGGTGGTTACACATCACATTTGTCTACAAACTGCATCATACAGCTGTGAAAACACACTAAATAGAAAAGGACCATAATTCCTTTACTAAACCTTTGTTTACCTTGGTAGTTGTTATGGTTGTTATTAAAAAGGGTTTCTTTCAGTTCTGCAGTTTATTGAGGCTGACAGAATCACTTTTTTTTTTTTTTTTTTTAATATAAATAGACATGACCCTCTTCATCTCACTTAGTCATCTGCAGCTGAAAGCTTCTGCCTGCACCTTTGTTGCCTCTCTCACTGCCAGTCCACACTATTATGAACTTGGTCAATGGGTCATCCATCTCTGACATGTTGTTACATAACCGCATACATTACTGAACATCAACGCCAGAAGCAACATAGCTGAAGGCCTGATTAGAGCTCACTAATCCTACGTTGACTCTCACATACTTATACAGAACGGTATACAGAACGTACATAGCCCTTTAAAACATTTTCTTTTGCCAATTTATCTCACTTCCTAGGTAAAAACAAAAGAAAGCTCAAACATATTAACATCCAGTGGCCAACAACTGTATCTACTGATGGCTTTCATCAATACCTCAGTCATCAGGGTTCTTTTTGACCTTTAGTTTTTATGTTTGTCAATGGTTTTTTTTGTTGTTGTTTGTTTGGTTTACACAACAACTACTTTGCTGAATTTATTTGATGGGATTTCCATGGTCCGAGGCAGAGACCATGAAATTTTGGGGCAGCAAAGATAACATTTTTTTATATTGATCTGTTGGAGGTCTACGCTTTCCAAATGCTTATCTAGCTTGACTGTGATTTCATCCTGAAGAATCAATAGACTACCTGTCAACTGGCTACTGCTGCAGTTTTGGATTGATGGAAATATGACGGTTACCTGCTGTCCATACACAGTTCCTACATAGGTCCGTATGTAATTCAGTAGATTGTTGTAGTTCGTCAGTAGAAGTCGTAGCCATTTAGGGACGTTTCTAATTTGTTTGAATACCAGATGTCTTCAGCCTCTTCTTGTCTTACATAAGTTCAGCTGTGGTCTCCTGTCCCCACAGTCACTGGACCATTGATACTTAGCTCTAGATACAGCCCTCCCTCAATCGTCTGTCTCTCTCTGCTGCCCCCATGTGGCAGTAATCTACTCCACATAATCTGTTGGCAGGGCTGAGCATGGCTGCTGAACTTCCTCCTCCTTTTGTCCCCAACCACATTTGTGTTTTTCAGTATGATGTCAGAACTGCAGTTCATTGCTGTGAACAGAACAGCCAGTGTGTGTTTCTGTGGGCCGTTCCAGGATTGGCGCCTGCTCACAGATTATGGGAGTTAAGGAGCTGCTGTCCATCGGAGAAGCTGCCCGCACTGATCTAATCAACTCAAAACCGTATTAAGCTGCTTTGCCACAAGGGTTTTTGCTGTCTGAGGAGACTGAGAATGCAGAGGAGGAGGGAGTGACTGAGGCAAACATAGGAAAGTGGGTTAAATCAGTTATAGCCATTGATTGCCACTCGTTAAGCACCGAAGACTCATAGCGAGACTCTGTGGGTCAGTATTGTTTGTGCTGCTAGGGCAGACATAAATCAGTGGGGTATGCCGCACTGGTGGAGGCTCAAGAGTGTGTTTATGCCCTTCTTATGAGAGGAAGTGATATAAAAGATTCAGAGCCCTGACACAGCAGGCTTTTGTTACATCACACAAATAATTTTCTGTTCAATGTAGAAACAGATCAGTGAGAGACTTATAAAGAGAGATTTGAGTGTAACGCAGCTGTCTAATCCGTCCATTAGTGGCCTATCGTCGATGGAGCCATATGGTGAGGCTGATGCAGCCTTCTAAATCAGTAAGCAAGAGCTTTACTCGTTCTCAGGGTTTGTTACAACATTTACCGCTGTATACGTTGAGTATCTTTGAGTCAGTCAGGAGTGAGTGACCTGGTTCTGTCATACAGTCTCCATCTGAGGGGTTTTTCCTGTTATTGCAGTGCCTGCGTGTCAGCTTCTCATTCTGCTTCAGGCCTCCTGTATGTGCATGAATGTGTTTGCAAGGACTCTGCTTCCTGTTGTTTGGCTTCAGGTACTTTCTCAGTGGTACTAGTGCCAGCTTCCCATTTCTTTTGTACATTTTATTCACTTCCTCTTTCAGATGAAGGCTTTGGGTCATGATATGTGGAAATTAGTCCTTCTGTGTGGTTCATTTGTTGATGTGTCATTCTGTGTGATGTGGACTATCTGATGCTGCAGCACTGACCTACAAGGATGTGATTTTTGCACATTTCACACTCACTGACTAATAATCCATCTTTTCTCTCTCCATATTCCATCCCCTGCCCTCCCTTCTCTTTTGCTCTTTCCTGTCTCCAGCTGGTTTCATGGGAAGATAACCCGTGAGCAGGCTGAGCGGCTCCTCTATCCTCCAGAGACGGGCTTGTACCTAGTGAGAGAGAGCACCAACTATCCCGGTGATTACACCCTGTGTGTTAGCTGCGATGGGAAAGTGGAGCACTACCGCATCATCTACGACAATGGCAAGCTCACCATTGATGAGGAGGAGTACTTTGAGAACCTCATGCAGCTGGTGGAGGTGAGGAACTGAACAGTAGAGAACGTAGATGTTTGTTCTTTGCATAACACCACTGCCTTTCTTCTGGCATCTGAAAACTGGACACAGCTTTGACAGCTTTGCTTGTTGGTGTCTCTCTAAACCTGATGGTCTTGTGTCATAGCGTCATATTTTCCTAATCTCACATGTCAAATCATGCCTGTAATGTTAAGTACTCCCACAGAGTGCAGAGGTCATTGTTGGTGGATGGTATGGAACAGACAGAATGGAGAGTTTTATAACTGATTTTCAAGGATTTTCAAATTCAATCTGATAAATAGGGTCTGAGACACATCTCACAGGAATCTTTTTGACAGTTTTGACAGTATATAGAATGTGTTGTAATGTTGAACCGCTCAGAACTTGGAGGCAGGGAGGAGAGACCTTGTAAAGAGTTTGTACAGAGGTAAAACCTTTTTACATTCTGCCCATCACTATTTTTATGCTCCTCCAGTAGGTCCAGTACTTAATGTCGTGGTGCTGCTGGCTGTGCATCCTGCCCTGAAATAGCTGCAATGTCTGTAATTGTGGCAGCGAATCTGGTTTACACACAAATTCTTCCACGTCCAAAGTTTCTTCAGCAAGAACGTATTGCATTTAAGCCGGCACTCAAAGTTAATCCTGCAGAGTTGGTCAACATCCATCACAGACTAAAAAAAAACTCCTTCCTCTGTTTCTCATGAAAAATCTAGATGTGATTAAACATGCAGCAGTGTCATTACATAACTCGGCAAACACACACGCTCCCCATGGAACTTCCCTTAAAAAGAATCTCCCTCAAATACGTGTTCTCTATCTTCAAGAAGCTGTCTGATCTCTCACTCCTGACTGTTATCTGAAAGACAAGTTCAGAGAGAGGACAGACTGCGGACAGAAAAAGACAGAGATGTGCTGGCAGGGGGACAGATAGACAGATGGAGGGGGTGGGGTGCCTTTCATCAGCTCAGATAATGAGAAGACTTGGATTGGCAGCTATCACACTTCTAATTGGACCTCGTCTCGTTGCCTCACGGGGCAGTAGAAGTGGTCGTCGGGGCTGTGCCAGCTGGCACTGAGACGATCTAGATACCCAGTGCAGCCACCCACAATCTCTCTTTGTGGTGTTCTTCACACCCTCAAGGCTGAGTTCTGCCTCCTCTTCCTCTCTTCACGTCCCTCTTTCTCTTCTCTGAGGCTCCTTCATGTTTACCTGGTGTACATCCTCCTCTCTGTCATACGTCTGAAACTTGAAAAGTGCTGCCCCTCCTCACCTTTCTCTGTCTCTGTATACCCCCCCCCTCTACATTCCCATGTGTCTTCCTTCGCCCACTCTCTAACAGCCTACCAGAGGATTCCTCACATTCTTCTGTCTTTCTTCGGAGTGTCTCCCTGCTGCCCTGCTCTCAAAGGCCTGTCACAGCAGGCGACACACACACACGCACGCACGCACGCACGCACACACACACACACACACAGCTGTACATGGATTTTCCCCACATAAACTATATTGAATGCACTGACAAATATGAGCCTGCTTGAAATCAGTGTGCTCTGTCTCTGTATTACTGTATTCTTGATATAAACACAAGCTATACGTAATGGTAACAGTACAAAGTATTTATGTTATGGGTAAGGTGAAAAAACAGGCGATATGCAAATGACCAAGGTTATTTGCTCATAACCTGAAAACACAGGTAGTTTGCAAACAATCCGGGTAATTTACATATTACCTTTTTTTTTCACACATTACCCATAACATTTATACACAGTGTTTACACAAGTGTCATATTGGTTTATCCAGCACTACTGTGTAAACAGTGTAAATAGCGTTGTAATGTGTTACAAAAGTTACACAATTACAATTAATTCTACAACCTCCAGATTTGCCTCTAAATCTCACAATATAGGGCAGAAAGAATTTTAGATGAACCATATTACTGCTAAAAAATGAAAAAAACAATAAATGTGTTTAGTCATATTCTGTGTTTTAGTATCTGCATTTGCTGGTTCAGTGACAAATATGAAAGCAGCTTCTTTCACTATGTTGCCCCCTTGTGGTCATGTCAGGAACCTGCAGTATGTTGTCAACCAAATGCTGTTTGTTCTTTTTCTCCTAACATTTTTACTCTTTTCCCAGACGGATGATCTTACCATTTTACCAAAATATGAAATGTGCTTGTTTCCTGTGTTGTCAAACATGTTGCTCCTGTCATCTGCAGTTTCATGAGCAAACAGGGCTTGTTTCATTTTTTGTCTTGTAAGGGTGAAGGGTTGAGTCCCTTGTTTTCTTCCACACCCACACGCTCCTCCTCTGCTATCCCTCAGTTATGTACAACAATTCTCATACGATCCCAACCTTAGCGTCCCCCACAGGGGTGCTCACAACCTTCACCCCACGCCTACAACAGCTACAGCAGAGCTTCTTTCATCCCACATGGGCATTTGTGTAGTTGTGTATGATTATGTATATATGGTTACATTTATAATGTTATCCATAGAGGATGAGATTCGGAATATGAAGTGCTGCACATATTTAAAAAGAATGCTTACATGCCTACAAACTGTAACATTGTATGGAACACTGCAGGGATACTGAGTGATATTTGTCCCGTCCCGTCAGATTTATTTGTGCATATGTAGGAAATGACTTGGTTCATTCAAACAGTAATAAGAATCTCCAACAAATGGTTGATCTTGAAGCATGGTGTTGTTTGAGTGAAAAAAGTAGTCTTTTCTCGACCGGCTGGAGTGGTGTGCCTGTGTCTGTTAGATCGACAGCACAGAGTCTTGGGTGTCACACTGGGGAAAAAAAAAAAAACCTAAAACAAGATTTGTATTTGATTTGTATTTGATGCATCAAAAACAAGGTCTACAGTTATGCTTGTCAGATCGTGAATGGCAGACCACACACTTGTCTTTACTTGTAGTAATAAGAGATGCTGTCATAGGTGGGAATAACTGTTCTGAAATATGAACCTAAAACCCAGCATGAGGTGTCTCTGGTGGAGGCAAACGCCGCTGATACTGTGCACGTCAGTCAGATGCAGCCACTTACATAAGGTCAAAGAGCCGGAAACTTCTTTTCATCACCAGCCTCGAGTTGCTGCAGTTTCACTATCCAAAGTTCATCATTGCCAGAATTCACTGACCAACAGTTCCTCATCAGTCATCTAAAACCCCAGAACACAAATAATCTATGTACGAACTCATTTTATAATTCTCTCTTTCCTCAGCATTACACCAAAGACGCTGACGGCCTCTGCACCAGGCTGATTAAACCCAAGTTGATGGAGGGGACGGTGGCTGCTCAGGATGAGTTCTCCAGGAGTAAGGACATACTAAGCTGTTTGCACTGGTCTGCAGGGACGTGAACATGCATGAATGTGTGTGGTGCGGCCATCCTAACCTCACAAACATCAAGTCTCCTTTGCACACAAAGGCATCAGGCAAAGCTCACGTCTCCCTTGTTGTGCTGCTATTATCCCCGATCTTAATGGCATTAAACATCAGAGGGTGTCTAATCTGAGTCTGGGGACACGCCACTGTGCTTCATCAGCAAGGTCAAGGTCACTCTTCTCTTTTTCATTCCTCTACATGCAACCGAATTCTTACACCCCACAGAGAAACAGTCAATGAACAAGTGAAGACTTTTGCAGCAGCATTAAACATCCATCATTCATTTCATTTCATTCCCATGTGAGATCTGAGATGAAGTAGGGTGTATTTTAACTTCTTCCCTGCATAATTCTCAGTGAATTCAGTCCCGATGATCACAAGTCCTCTTGTCTCCGCAGGCGGTTGGGCCTTGAACAGGAAGGAGCTGAAACTCCTGCAGACCATCGGCAAAGGGGAGTTTGGAGGTGAGAAACTGATTTCACAGGCACGTCTGCATCATTCCACGAGCCTGAGAGCTCAGAACATCGCACATCAAGAAAATAGTTGCAGATGTTGAAAACTATCTTCATTCGTTTTGACAACACATGCATGGCAATAAGAATATGCAAATGTGAAACAACAGCGTGTGCGTGCAGCAAACCACAGTTACTATAGCTGGCTGTCCCTCAGTTGATGAAATATGAAAAGACACAGAGAGGAGAACATGGTTCAAAAAGATTTCTGAGGAGGTTTTCACAAGGTGTAAGAAGAAGAAAGACTTGACTGTCACCAGGTGTTTGTACTGTACTTGTCTTATGTTCATTAGGTCTGAACAGAAACAGTCTTGTATAACTTAAATCTGTCACCTTTGTGATTCTTGTACAGTAACTTCCCAAGTCAGCATCCATAACAACATCTGCATCCCGACCTGTTCATCACTTTGTCCACTGGAAACGTCTGTTCTGTGTTGACTTTGTGCTTGAGTTTACATAATTTGCAGCGTGTCGAGTCCTTCAGCGCTGCTTTGTAAAACGTAACTTCATCTGTACGCGGTGATCACAGTAGTAAAACCCGTCTCCCTCTCTCAGATGTGATGGTCGGAGACTACAGAGGGACCAAAGTGGCGGTCAAGTGTATCAAAAACGATGCCACAGCGCAGGCGTTCATCGCCGAGGCGTCTGTCATGACGTAAGACTAGACAGGGAACCATTTTCTGTTGTCTGGTTGAGGTGTTTTTTTGGGTGTTTCTGAATGACCATCACGTCTTGTTTGTCCAGACAACTGAGGCACAACAACCTGGTGCAGTTGCTCGGCGTCATTGTGGAGGAGAGAGGCAGCCTGTATATCGTCACAGAGTACATGGCCAAGGTCAGACGCTCTGATAAGTTTCTGTCATTTTCTCATGACCCCCCCCCCCACACACACACACACAGAATGTTAAAATACATTTGGTAAGATCTGTCTATAGTTGTTTTCCCACTATCTTCAAAACTACAGAAAGCCAGCTCACCTAAGCCCTGAAGTAACATCCTCAGCATCTCAGAAGGCTCTTTTCACAAAGACTGGATATGTTCATGACCTCCCCCTGTGTCCCACAGGGCAGCCTCGTGGACTACCTGCGCTCTCGAGGACGGACCGTGCTCGGTGGAGACTGCTTACTTAAGTTCTCGCTGTGAGTCTTCATCCGTGTTCGGGATCTAATTAAGACTCGTTGAAAAGGCCGATGTCTCATCAGGTCCAGAGCGGATCAGTTGAATTGAATTTCGGAGCATAGTCGCTCACGACACAAAGACAGACGTTGATAGCAGCCATCACGCAGGCGTTCTGCCTTCATAACAGACGCTTTATTACTTATTACTCTAAATGACTGGAGTTATTGCTTGTTTACCTGATGCTTAGTGCAGCAGACATTTAGAATGTGATCAATGTGAGCAACTATCAGCGATCTGTTCAGATCATCACATGTAAATCAGGGATCGCTTTTCACCTCTCAGCATCTTTATTATTATTATCGTCTACAGACTTGTACCTTTATGTAGTCTTCAGCCAAGATCAGGGGAGTCAGGGGAGACAGTGCACATCTGTGGGCACATCTGTGACACGTTCTAACAGTCCAGTTATCTCCTCTAACCTGTCCTCATTCTGGTTCTCTTCTCACCGTGTCACTCAGTGATGTCTGCGAAGCCATGGAGTACCTGGAGGCCAACAACTTCGTCCACAGAGACCTGGCAGCTCGCAACGTGCTGGTTTCTGATGACAACATCGCCAAGGTCAGCGACTTTGGCCTCACAAAGGAGGCTTCGTCCATACAGGACACCGCCAAGCTGCCCGTCAAATGGACCTCACCCGAAGCACTAAGAGAGAAGGTGAGAGGTGTACAGGTGGAAGACCTCAGCACCGTCTGCTACCTAAACATGAGTCAGAGGCCATCCTGCATCCTACACACTCCATGTCCATTTTTCATTAAAGTTGACGACTGAAAAGATCTCGAGGTTCATTCAACTTCTCCAAGGTTCTTTTAGGCCGATTTGCTACCTGTGGTTTTCATTTTAAGACTGTGGATGAGCTGCCTTCTGCTGGAGGCACAAGTCCATGTCTGGGCACCTGGACACAGCTTCTCATTTTTAGATTTGTGTATGTGTGGAAGGATTAAAGGCACCAGACGCAACCTGCAGTTTCTGAAATTTAGAGAGAGACGTGCTCGCCCATGTCTCCGTCTACCAGTCGTTATGCCAACAAACTGTCCTCTGGAGCTTGATATGCGTTAGTCAAACCTTTCTCATTTTAGCAGGAGGGCAAATATGCATCTTTGCAAACAGTTTTCACATCTCGGAGACAGACGACCTCCGTCAAAGTCCAGGCGGACCACCTGGACTTGATTTAAGTCCGTGATTTAGTTCTTGTGCCACCCTATCGACAAACAAACAGCAGTGAAATCAGAGCTAATCAGCTCACGTGTGAATCACATCTGGAGGTTTGTTGAGAAGATGGCGCCTGTTCTGGCTTCTATAATTCTTTGCAAATAAAATCTTCCTTCGCATTTCCGTGATTAAGTTTTGCTTTTACACATCTTCAAAAGCAAAATCATTGCTGCTGAAATGTTTCAAATATTGCGTCACTTGTTATTCTTGTCTATTTACCAGATCTTTTCTCTTTTCTTTCTGTCCCACCAGAGGTTTTCCACTAAGTCAGACGTCTGGAGTTACGGAATCCTCCTCTGGGAGATTTACTCCTTTGGCCGTGTGCCTTACCCAAGAATTGTAAGTCCCCCTGTCCAGGTTCCTGAGAGGTCCCAGGAGAGCCAGTAGATGGCAGTAGAACCAGTAGATCACTGCTGTTGTTGGTTTCTGATTTATTCATGTGGTACCGTTGGAGCTGATACCAGAATAATTAGATTCATGCTGTGACAGCTGAGACATGTAGTCCTGTGTGTGAAGTTGATTATTTCTGCACGCGTCAGTGCTTGTTGCATGTTCTAATCCAGACATTTGTTGTGATGAGTAACCTGCTTGACCCCCCCCCCTTCCCTCCCCAGCCACTGAAAGAGGTCGTACCCCGGGTGGAGAAGGGTTACAAGATGGCCGCCCCTGACGGCTGCCCGCCGGTGGTGTACGACCTGATGAAGCAGTGCTGGACCCTGGATGCGGTTGTGCGGCCCTCCTTCCGCATGCTGAGGGAGAAGCTGCAGCATATCAGAGCCAAGGAGCTCTACCTGTGAGGAGGAGGTGCAGGGGGGGCGTAGGGGTAAGAGGAGGGGGTTGGGGGGGGTGACGCAGCCCAGCACAGCTGCACAGTAGGACGACGAGGGGACCACGGCACCTTCCTCCTGCCTGCCCAGCCTGTTGAGCTGTGGGACTGCCCCCCCCTCCCTCGGACGTCCACCGGCCTTCCTCTGCTTGATTCAAAGACTGTTTCCTGTTTGTGTTGTAAAGCTTTTTCCGGACAGTTTCCTTCTTCTCTGCGTGGGCCACTGCTGTTTCCAGTTCCTGTTGCTCTTCTTTCTCTCAGTCCACCTGTTCTTCCGACCCTCTTTGTTTCAGTTTTTCCTCCCATCCTCCCCCTCCTCCTCCTCCTCTCTTGAACATGGCATTAACTGGAGGGGAGGCGGGCCTTTTCCTCCACGTTGTCAGGTGCTCTTTCTCCTCCACCTGCCCCGTATCATTCCTGGGTCTCTGTATCAGTGTGGCTCTGCATG
>CAAKHB010007423.1:84209-96349 GCA_901007665.1 Aeoliscus strigatus | reverse complement strand
GAATTTGCACTGGAAGGGTGAACTACATTCTCCACCAGAGGAAGGAGGCATTATGTTATATTCTTTATCTATTCATTCATTCAATATTTCTTTATCTTTAATTTATATTTAGTTTCTGCACATTTTGTAGTAAAATAAGAGTGAATTGAACTGAACTGGCTGACTGAAGGGTCCCTGGGAAGGGACTTACAAACACACTGCTGCTATTTCTGAACATTAACCTCAGAAAACAAGCTCACTCAGGCTGTAACTTCAGACTCACACCCCACCCGTAGCCCCCACACCAGGGTGCTGCTGCGTCACCCCCGGGCCCTCGGCTCCAGCAACAGACACTGGACTCTATGTCCCATGAGGCGTTTCGTTCACGGCTCCATCCCTATATGACTGGTCCTCCGGCTCCCATGTACAGAGTGTTGCATCATTGGCACACGCACCCACCTTTCTGAGCGATGACGCAGCCGAGGGAGAGAGCGCGAGAAGGGGGAAGGGAGGGTGAGAGGAGAGGAGAGGCTGTCCCGTCTGCACGGAGCACAGACAGACAGCAGGGAACAGCTGCAGCATTAGGTGCGAGTAGGATTTCACTGCATTGCGATTTCCTATATCGACCATTTCATCCTCTCTAAAAAAAAAACAACCCTCAGTAGAACAGCTCGACAAAAGCAACCAAATATTTTTAAAAAATGGTCGATCGCGAGCAGCTGGTGCAGAAAGCCAGGCTGGCTGAACAGGCTGAGAGATACGATGATATGGCAGCTGCTATGAAGTCGGTAAGTCCATGAAATGACATCACGATCGTGTCTAGAAATGTGTGTGTGTGTGTGTGTGTGTGTGTGTGTGTGAACGCCGTGTGTACCGCAGGGTGCTTGCGTAAAGGCGCGGCCGGCGATGTGCCACTGGCACGATGACACTGCAACATGGTCGGACGTTATAGAAAGAAAAAATGTTAATGTTGATCGTTTGAGCGAGAAGCCATCGTGGACTCATTGGTGTGTGTGTGTGTGTGTGTGTGTGTGTGTGTGTGTGTGCGCGTGTGTGTTTTAGACGTTTTCCCAAATCGTGTACTGCTTGGGCGGTGCCTTTGTGTCGGCCGTTCATTGAAGGGACATCACAGTGAAATGCACTCAGGCCTGGACTCGATCTGTCGCTGAAGAACCTCACATCATGATACAATGACCCTGCTTATTTGATTTTATTTCATTTTATATAGATTTTTTGGGTTTTTCACGTCACCTTCCTACCCCACGTTCCCTCCCATATTACAATTTCTAAAGGCTGCTGCTGGGAGCCATGTGAGGTGGCTCTCCTCCTCCTCCACCTCCTCCTCCTCCTACCATTTCTCCTCTTTTTCTAACATCAAGTAAGATTACATCAAATATAAGACCCATAATATGTTTAACACCAATCTAAGCAAGTGGTTGAGCGATTCTTGGGAAGCATTTATTCAACAGTGCTGTTGACTGGAAACAGACGTAGGAGGCAGTAGAATCTCTAGAATATTCTTTGTCATATTGCAGGCGGTGATTGGTCAATCAGCTTTACCTGGTGTCTCTGTGCACGAATGACATCAGATATTTGTCGTTATTTCTTATAGTCCAGACTGAATTGTGTAATTGGCTGCAGACATTGATGGGAGGTCAGTGACACATGATGGTTTTCTCAGCTCTTGTAATAATGACAATAATCATAGTGATAAATTGAAATGCTGTGTCACAGCAGCTCTTGGTAATTTGAACTGGGTCTGTTTGGAGCTCACAGATCGCAGCAACATTTTGTCTTGTATTCCCCAGAGTGGATGGAGAGAGTGGATCTTTGTCATGAGGAGTTTTTGGTTGCAGGAGGTGGGATGAAGCCTGTGCAAGGGAGGGATTCCGTTCCCTTTAAACAGTCTGCTGTGTCAGTGCAGTCCAAACTAGGCCTGTTTGCAGGAGTGTGTACGCTGACTTTGTAATCTACGGGAATTCCTTGTCATCGGAGCCAGGAATGAGAAACGACACGTCACCGTTAGGAGAAACACGTCATAGACATCTCACAGCTTTTTGTTACGACAACGTTCTCATCACTGTTGGACCGTGGTGCAACTCATCTGAAATCACGTGAAGCCACTCGATGCAAACATCCGTGCATTTGGTCAAATCTTGACCGAAGTAAATGTGGTTTTGTCACACATTCTTTATTTGCGTTTGACGTGGAGGAGGAGGAGGTTTTGACCCGGCAGAAGGAAAGCCCTCTTGAAAGCCCTCTCCTCCATCTACTTGTGTGACATCTGCGATGCTGCGCCATCTTTGAGCTCGTCCGCCTGAGCTGAGATCTGCAGATCAACCTCTGATGTTTGCACCCAAATACAATCATGGCTGTAAAGTCTGCTCTCTCACAGTATCTGATAATCACATGTGACGTTGATTTCTTATGGTCAGTTATTGGTCTGACAGATGAAAATCTTCTCATTGCATCACGGTCTCCTTGCTAACTGCTCAGACATTCTGCTGATCTAAATTTAACAATCTCACCCAGTGATGTCACAGCGTGGTAATTTAGGCAGGTAAAAGGGTCGATTTTAACCAGAGAGAAGGTCACTGGGACATGTGAAACGCCTGTGCAGTGATGGTTTTCACTGACAGTGCAGCTGCCCCCGCGTGCTCGTGGGAACATTTCAACCTTCTCCAGGGCTCCTTCCCCCACCCCCACTGACACCACTGCTGTTGAATGTCATTTCCCAGTAACTAGCATTAGCTTTCCATGTGGCTGCTGAAGCTGCTGCGTTCCAAAATGAAAAGATTGCCATGGAAACTGGGATTTGCATATGAGATAGTTCTTGTCTCCCGCGATGTGGACTGCGCCGTTGTTTACGGCTCTGTGTTAAAAACATGTTTGATGGAAGAACATCTCTGCATTCAATGTTTCCTCCATCAGGATTCGTGCTGATGATTAAATATTCCATTGCCTTTCTGCTCCAGGTCACAGAACTGAACGAGGCTCTGTCCAACGAGGAGAGGAACCTCCTGTCTGTGGCCTACAAGAACGTGGTTGGCGCTCGTCGCTCTTCCTGGAGGGTCATCTCAAGCATTGAGCAGAAGACCTCAGCTGACGGCAATGAGAAGAAGATCGAGATGGTGCGGGCCTACCGGGAGAAGATTGAGAAAGAGCTGGAGGCTGTGTGCCAAGATGTCCTCAATCTTCTGGACAACTTCCTGATCAAGAATTGCAGCGAAACCCAACATGAGAGCAAGGTGTTCTACCTGAAGATGAAGGGTGACTATTACCGGTACCTAGCCGAGGTGGCCACAGGGGAGAAGAGGGCCACGGTGGTGGAATCATCGGAGAAGGCCTACAACGAGGCCCATGAGATCAGCAAGGAGCACATGCAGCCCACCCATCCCATCCGCCTGGGCTTAGCTCTCAACTACTCTGTGTTTTACTACGAGATCCAGAATGCCCCGGAGCAGGCCTGTCACCTGGCCAAGACCGCCTTCGATGACGCCATCGCCGAGCTCGACACCCTCAACGAGGACTCCTACAAAGACTCCACGCTCATCATGCAGCTGCTCCGAGACAACTTGACTCTGTGGACAAGTGACCAGCAGGATGACGAGGGAGGAGAGGGTAACAATTAAAGAGAAGCCACACTTCGAAAAATATGAAGGGCCGGTGGACTTTGGCAGCCGCTTTTGCCGATGATACTACCGCAGCAGCAGTTCTTTATTTTTCCATGTGTTAAAAGAAAAGAATCAAAAGAGATGTGAGAATGGAGGTTAAATCTTAGTTTAAATATATATGGAAATATATATACAGTTGAAAGGGCCTCCGTCTTCTTGATTTTCTCTTTGACATTTGCCAAATATGTCAGTCAATCAGCCTGAAGTGGTTGTTGTTGGATTGAAATGGCAGCCTCACACTGGCATAGGGTCTGGTCTGGTTCTGTCAAGATAAGCTGCTTAGTTAGATATTTGCGCGCTACCAAGATTTGAGTCACTTGAGAGAGAAATTGCTTGAATGGGAATGCCTCACAAAAACTAGTTTGCATTGGTTCCAGTGGTAGTCTATACATGAGACGCGGAGCGCTATCGATGTTAGTCTCACGTCACCAACGAGAAAAGTACGAACTGATTAATTCAACTAAAATTTGAAAGATAAACATGCGCGTGGCAATTCACACCGGATGAGGAAAAAAAAATTGGGAAGTCGCAGAATAGTCTACTCTGACACTGGAACCATTTCGGCATCCAAGAGACTAAAAAATATAAAATGAAAAAAAAGGACAAAAAAAATAAATAAATGAATAAATAAAAGCAGCTTCAGAGTTTGTGGTTTATTTTTGTGTTTGTTTTATTAAATGCACTTGCCTACTATACTGTTTCTTCATTGTACGATGATGACAACAATAATATCGATTATTCAATATTGTGCATGCTGGTGATGTATTTATATACAGTAGCTTGACTTTATTAACTTATACAGTGGGTGTTAAGTATTCGTATGATTGAGAAAAACAGGCTTTGTCTGATGTTGATTTTAATTTATTTTTGTTTTGATATGTTTTTTTGATTTGCTATACCAAAATAGTGATCGTAAAAACTGACCTGTACTGGGCGTTGCTTTAGTGATATGCAATATGTGTATTTAATTTATTACTGAAAGAAAAGAAAAGAAAAAAAAAAACAACAGTGGTCACTTAATCTTATCAGCTGGTGTTTGTCACATTGACGTATGACTATGTTCTGTTTTGTTCTCTGAACAATATTTCAGTATTTTGTTATTCTGTCATGCTCTCCAGTTTTCTTAATAGTGACGTTTTGAGGCTCAATGTTTCTGATATGAATTCACAACATGGACCATATTTGATTTCTGACAGCATACATTTATTAGATTTCTTTGTTCATATGTTTTTATACCTCTTAGCTGTTCCTGAGTGACAAAATATCTTGAATGTGAGTCATTATGTAGCAGTTGCACAAGAATCGAAATAATAGCTATGATAATAAAAAAGACTATGACAAAATTATAATTACACCATTTCTGTGGTGGTCTAGTGTTGTGGTATCGTCACCAATAAGTCATTTTGTTTTGGAGGAAGACAACTTCACACAGAAATGTTTCAACACTTTGGTTTGTGCCCCGCATAAAGCTTGTTCATTTTTCATTTATTATGCATCATTTGCAAGTTATTCTTGACAGAAAGAGGCACTTATCTGCCAGTATTTTTGATTTCTTGAATGCATGTGTGAAAGAAATATTCTATCAACAGTGGGTCCTCACTTCTTCATGTTTTGGACATTACTGGTCTCTGTACAGCACGTAAATATGAATACTCAGTAACGATGCACAAATAGCTGCAGGGAAAGGAAAGGCAATTCAGCAGCATCGGTTATTGATGAGTAAATGAGAATTTACTTCATCAGGAGAATTGTTACACAGAAAAAAAGCTGCTCAAGAGCCCAGAAAGTTGGTGAATGGATTTACCTTCATAATGCTGCTAGTTCTACAGACTATTTCTATTAATATATAAAAACAGATGGCAGTTTTTATGTTTTTTTTTTCTTTTTTTCACATAGGATGTGATGGCTTAAGAGAGAAACCAAAAGCCTTAAGGTCAGTTCACGCGTGCCAATTATGTCACCATCATGACTCAGCCTCCACATCTCTCTCTCTCTCTCTCTCTCTCGCTCTCTCTCTCTCTTTATGTCACAGCTGCTTCCACTTATGTTCAGTGTACAATGAAGCTGATGGTTTAGGACTAAATGGCATGACATCCTAAAGAAATCCTGTGCAACTGCTCCCACAGCTTCTCACCACACAAAGGGAATCAAATTCTTTAGTATTCTTTTAGTTAAGTGTGCTGAAGTGGGTGGAGACTGAATTTCTTCTCGCTTTTTGTTTGGATACCTTAGGGGAAAAAAAAGATGTCAGGGCAAATTCAGTCTTTTCCAATAATACAAGCATTGTTTTCAATAGATTGGATGAAAATAGAGCTGACCTGGCAATTACCAAGGTGTGTGTGTGTGTGTGTGTGTGTGTGTGTGTGTGTGTGTGTGTGTGTGTGTGTTGGGGTGGGGCTGTTAGCTGAAGATGAGATACCTGTATGCTATGAGTAATAATTTTGGTTGCCATCTGTTTCCCATTAAAGTTATTTGTTTATCTGTATTATTCTATATTTTCATTTCTCATTTCTTTCATTCTGTAGTTTCATCGGCGAAAACATTGATCACAGTAAAACAACACACAGGAACACACAGGAAGTCTACCTGACCTTATGCAACCCTTCAGGGTTCTCACATAAACGGTTTGTCGTGTGTGTGGACTCATTTTGGCTGGTTGTGTGTATTATATGTGCTGACATCATGACAGTGAATGAGGCGGACACAAGCTGCTGCAGTGCAGAGACACTGCTGCCTCATACAGCACCATTGTCTGAAATAAGTCTGCTTTTAGGCCACACTTCTAATTATTAACTCAATTATGACACAGATGGACGAATCCTGCTTCAAGAGGCAACATATTTTATCATCACATCAGAGGAATCAAATCCTGCATGTCATGATGCACGATGGAAGCATCTCCTCTAAAAGATGCATGTAGTATTTCACACCTAAACCTCGCAGTCTTCTGAGCAATTTACCGTATTTGTGTGCTTCGAACGGGCACTCGGCCCCCACACTGATCGATAAGCTGAAGTAGCAAACTGCTGGATCGCCCACCCTCAGACTGCAGCCTCTCGCTGCAGCTTGCTGCACTGAACACTTCACGAGATGAAATTCTGTGCTTTGAACGGTTGTCCTCGCCAGCCAATAGCTGACAGGCTCCCTCTCCAGAGCCACCAATCCCATTCCTGTTGCTAGGGCTATAACACGTATCCCACTATTTGCTGGCTTCTTGCTGCACTGCTCTGACACCTATTGCATCCTGTAAAAAATAAAAGCTCCGAGCACCCAGGAGGCATTAAGATTCAGCACCAGCCTTTTCCTCCAGCCGGTGTTTTAATGCACTGCTGCACTTTCAGGGACACTGCTGTTGTCTATATAGAACAATATTTGTGACATCCAGATAAACACCTTTCTACATGCGCAGAAATAGGCGGAAAATTCAATATAGTGGATCCGATGACACAATTTTGTTTCACATTCATATAAAATCAAACCAAACAAATTGATGTTTAAATGGTGGAGGAAATAGTTTTAAAACACTCGTGTTTGTCCTGTCTTGTCTCTTGTCTGGTCAGTTTGACCCGGCCACATCAATGGTGCTGTGGCTCACACAATGAACGTAGACACACACAGACACACAACATGACCGCCAACACACACAGACACACACACAGTATATTTTATGATTAAGTTACCATATAAGCAACTAAAACAGATAAAAAGACCAATTACCCTTCATGAGAAGGGCAATGTCGTCCAGACCAGGCACAAGTCATCGTCCACATGTCGAGCATAGGTACCTCAGGAGATGGGCTGCAGAGATCACTTTTCACCAGTGCTGTGTTGAAAACAACAGCAGACAGATCGCAGATACAACGTGGAAGGCAGGTGTACTATGGTGATTACACAGGTCGGTTATTTTTGTCAACGCTTTCAAGTTTTTTACAGAGTTATTTCTGTGTCCTTTCCTCTATTTATGCAGTCGAGTGCAGGGTAACAGATGCAATGTAAAACTGAAGAGACACTCAGCGACGCAAGAGCGTACTGAGACACAGCCACATGCTGACCTGCCCACTGCAGCGTCAAAGCTCACAGACGTTCTTAGGGTCCCGTCAGACCCAGATCCTCATTATACCCATGCATGGATTTGCACAGAGTGAATCAACAAAGTGATGACTGCACAATAAAAAATCAACAATTGATTGTTATGTTTAGATCTGGGATCAGGAAGCTAAATTTGACACCAGATCTTATATTTTAATTTTATTTGATAAATGACCGTTTGACCTTGTGTTTTGAAGAGATAAAATGTCAGGCAGTCATCATTTCATTCACAGTGGACAAACAAATGTTATTCCAGTATACTGTATGTCACTGTTGTCACTAAATTGTATTATTACTATAAAGTCAATTAAATATTGTAGGCGTGGCCAATAAATGAACACATCCTCCAACCTTAAGGACCTTACAAAGCATTTGTTTCCAAACTCTTGTGTCCCAGCTACAAATTATCATTGAAAAAAGATACATGACAGACTGTGTATGGCACATATGATGACACTTGTGAACATGGATCTCCAACGTCAGGTCTTTTGCTTGAACCGTCCATACTGTGTGTTGTTTTCAGCCATTCATCCCCATCTTGGATAATCTCCAAAAAAACCAAAAATGAAACTAATGATGATGATGATTCAGACATTCCTTACAAATCAGATGTCAGAAATAAAATCTTAGTTGAATCCCTAAATCAGTCTCAATCTATATTGTGTGTGTATGTGTGTGTATATACACACAATATTTCTTTTTTTCAAATGTTAACAATCAGACTCGATGCAATGTGCATCTGAAAGATTCAAAGGTAATAACTGCACAGCCTCAGAAATATCTACCCATTAGAGGGAGGAGAGAAAAAAAGAAAAGAGATGGAGGGAAGGAGGCAAACGATGTTGAAGTAGAGAACAGAGACAGATCTATAAATAGGCCTCCCTGCAGCCCGTGAGTAGACAGTAAGTAGACCAAAGACATCAATGTGACAGCCTCTCCACTATAGAGCCTCTGTATGGACGCTGAGTGTTCATAGCTTTGGTTTCCAGAGCGTGATTCATCACTTTCAACGCCAGCCGAGCACACACGACATCACATGAAATCACATGATGACACAATTATTCGAGTCCAAACTCCAAGCTATTTCCAAAAGGTTTCCGCAGCCATATGTAGGATTTTCACAGCGTTATGTTAGGACAGGACAAAGACCCCCTAACTCTTCCCAGCACAAAGACAGCTGTTACGCATGACTGCAGCAACGAATGAATTATTCATGCTTACATTTAGACTTTGTATTATTTATCAAGAAGTGCTGAAGGTTTTTTAGAGACTATTTTAGGGAGCCCCTGTCCCAAACATTCAAGGAGACATTGCATCTGATGGTCACTGGGAACATGTCTCAGATATGCCTCATCAGGCCCACTGCAACATACAACGCTGTCGCTGGACATCTTTGATGATCCACAGACAAACTCACACCGTGATTATTCATAACTACAGGGGCTTGAGTGATGAAGAGAAGTTTGTAAAAGGTGAGTCTAAAATTAAATCCTTCCCCATCCCTCTGCTTCTCTCACAGTTACGTCACTCTGGATGTTTTTTCTTCTTCTTCTTCTTCTTTCAAAGCTTCCTCAACGATTGTTCATCAACAATCCACCCATTAAGTCATAAAGATGTTTTTTTTCCATTCTGTACACTCAAGGCTTGACACATGTAATCTATCCGTTTTCTGTACTTCTTAACCCATGTGTGCAGGGTCACGGGGAGGTGGAGCCAATCCCAGCCTGAATTGGTGAGAGGCGGGGTCGAGCCCGAACTGGTCTCCATTGGTTTACAGGATTGAGAGACAGGCATTCACACACGAGGACAAGTTGGAGTCTCTGCTTAACCGCCTGGAACTGTGTCTGTTCAGTTTGTTGATGCTGTAGCCTGGAAAAATCCTGACCACTGCAGCTGACCTTTGCTGACTGAATCATTTTTCACTCACAACCAAATGCTTTTTTTGCCTAAAATCATCATCTCGCTCAATCGCTTCTGAAAAAAAAAAAAGCTGCTGATGTGTCTCACAACTTTACCACCGAATAGTAATCACCACTAATGCAGGGTGGATTTAAAAAGGGTAAGGGAAAATAATAATGTATAATGATAATGTAATGATGGGTTTGAAGGCTCCATATTGTTGCAGATTTGGCTGCTCACTCATTTTTTGGTAAAATCACTCCTTCATGTCACCAATTAGTTTCAAAATTTGACACAATAAAAATACAAGTACGTGTTGTTCTAAAAAGGAGTCACTGGTGTTGGTAAATGATCGTCCACAGAACTCAGTTATCTCCGAAACTTTTCACACAGAAACTATGTGTGTCCTGTGTGTGTGTGTGTGTGTCACCGTGTGTGTCACCGTGTGTGTCACCGTGTGTGTCACCGTGTGTGTCACCATGTGTGTCCTGTGGAAGGAGACCACACATGGTGAAACTGTTCACTCCAAATGTTCTGGTTTCTGCTCAATCATGGAAAGTAAAACACCACTTGTCAGTCTGACATCCAGTGTAATAATGAACTGCTAATGAATTAAGGGTGAACACGGCTCCAGAGGTGGGATTTATGGCTCTTTGAAGGAAGCTGGATCATGTATTTATGTATTTATTTGTTTGGATTAAACCAGGGAGGACATATTTTCAAGGAAATTAAACCTTAGTAGAAATAAGAATATAAGATATGGTTTAGATTTGGATTCAGACTCATACATTCCACCAATATCCTGTATACTCTATTGGAGGGAATTATTCTGAAATATTGATTATAACTTCATTTGTGCTTGTGTTTTCAATGTAAACATTCCATAAGGTGATGCCATATCCCCATGCGTAGACACTGAAGTCACAATTTTCACTACTTTTCCAGGAATACATACTTAAATACAAATAGAACTTGAATAAATCCGAGCAACATGAGTGCAAAATTAGCACAGGCCGTTTTGGATAGAGTAACGCACTTTTTTCCCCGAGACTCTACCGTGTGTTCACTTGAACTACTGTGACATACACGTGTCACATGGAGGCAGCGTGGATAATTTGCATATAAAAAGAACGGCTCGCAAAAGCAACTGCGACACGGTTCTCAAGGTTCATTTAAAAGAACCGTTAAAAAAAAAAAAAGAACTCGAAAATTTGAATCGTTTAGGAACATCCCATCTCTTGTTCGCCTCTGATGTGCCAACTGGTTGACATATTTAACCTCCCAGTGTTCATCATTCTGCCTCAAGCCTTTGCTGTTAAGTCATAAATCCAGGTACAGGGGATTCCCAATAGACTAGCAGCACCTAGGATGGAGAGTGGAGATGACAAAAGTCCAGCAGCGTCACTGATGGTCACTAACAAGTGACTGAAATGAGGGTTAGTAAAGCCGAGGGATTAGTTCCATATCCGAGGTCGGGGGTCAGTGTGCATGTGGAACCCTTGTTGTGAATAGAGATTATTTAACAGACCACAGCACCGCATCAGGACTGAAGCTCAGGGCCGGAGAAAAACAGCAGCCTTACGGTGGAAATACAACTCTGCATGAGTGCAGTATTGTGCTGTTGCATGGCAACAGTTTCCACAGAAATCTTTGCTCAGAAACACTCCTCTCTGGCTATATCTGCAGCAGCAGGAAAATGGACTGACTAGAGGAATACCAATGGTCTCACAGAGAGAATATAGACTGTCAGGTTATTTTTGTCATTGTATTCATTAGTGGAGGACTGAGATGATTCTGACTTTCTTGGGAATCAAACAGAGTTAAATTGCAAAGTAAAGCCAGCCAGTACATTATGATGAGTCGCATTAATGGCATTTTTAGACATACTGGTGAAACATATGCTGATATATGCAAGCAAACACTGAAATGTAGATATATATATAATCATACGCCCAGAGTAAATGCAGCATCCATTGTAGAATGCCTATCACTATTTAAATTTGTCCTGTACTTGAATTTCTGATCGAATACCTACAAACTAGTGTTATTCCCATCAGGTTTGGCAGCACACTGTGCTTAGTGCTACTGGTAGATAGATCGATAGATAAAACCAAACATGGAATACATGTTCTTTGAATTGGCTCCTGAATCTTTTAGTGCAGATGCTCATTGACATGTATCAACATGCTTCATTAATCCAATTTAAAGCTGCAGGAATTGTCAGCTGCAGTGTTTTAATCTGCCTTTAACCGACTGTGTGAGCTGTCTTTTTTGAGAACAGCAAAAAATACTTTTAGGAGGATGCCTATGTTAAACCTCTTCAATGAAACAATATATTCATTGTTTACTCTCTTTTTTTCCACTTTCTTTCCCACATTCTTGCCTTAGCTCCTCAACGATGTTGATTCACCACACACACACACACACACACACACACACACACACACACACACACACACACACACACACACACACACACACACACACACACACACACAC
>CAAKHB010007423.1:56630-84160 GCA_901007665.1 Aeoliscus strigatus | reverse complement strand
GGAACGCCAACGTCCACTGATCATAGTGTCATGCCTGAACTTTGTGATGATCAAGACACGTAATGGATGCAAACATTCATGCCACCTCCTCATACCCTCCTTTAGAGGTCATTGGTTTGATGCTCAGTTGAGGGAAGACTGTATTTAGATTTTCAAAAAAGAAATCATTTCATAACTTTATAACATTAAAAAAAAAGGTGAAATGCATTTCTCGTCAGTTGCATTGTGCATCTGTGAATCATCAGCAGCCAAAAACATTGACTTTCTCTCAAACTGTTGTTTGAACTCACAGCAAATATTTTTTGTATCAGAACTCCTTTATTTAGGAGTATCTCATTAAATTGTGTAAATTTAGATTAGTTAGATAGATAGAACCTCATTACTCAGCTGCTCTTTTAGGCCTGTAACATCCGTTTAAATTTACAAATCACAATGCTGCCCTCTGCAGGTCAGCGTTGACTCTTACAGTGACAGGAGTCTTGTAAACAGGATGGTATCATTTTTTATTTCAAACGATTAAAATATACGTAAAATCCCACAAACTCTTTAAAAAATCAGAAAACAATAGTTTTTCACACTTTGTGAGGGGAATTGAAATTACACAATCAATGTAACTGAATGTGTCGAATAATGTTTATTATGTTAGACACATATAGGAAAGTGTAAAAATATCATAAAGAAAGAGTTTTTAACAGTCCAGGAAGCCAAATTCTATTCAATCGGACTTGGAATCTTTTCATATTCTGTAAGCATGCCTGTATATCTTTTAATGCAGGAAATGACTGAATCACGGCCGTCAACCATACATTGAGACAAATGGAAGGATGGCCAGCACGAAACAAAAAGATGGGAAAGGAGATGGAAGTATACAAAACAGACACAATTGTTTTATAATCTGTATTTGTGTTAATCAGTGCTCTCTGTAAACGTGTCATCTTCATAAAGGTCCTCCAGCTCTCCCTCTCTGCTCCCCTCTTTTCTGTGAAAGACAAACACTTGATCACCTAGTTGAAGGAATCCTGTCAGAGTCAGATCAGGCAGGCAAAGGAGCAGAGTTTCCAATTCACTTCCTCCGCACTGCAGCTCATCACACAGCAACCTCAGGAAGACATGGGAGCGACTGGAGAGTTGGTGTGTGTGTGAGTGTGTGTGTCTGTGTGTGCATTTATTTTAGGTACAGCTTGTTATTGAGAGCTTTGTTTGTCTCTCATAAATCCTCTTAAGGTGGAACAAACAACTGTGTGTGCGTGTGTGTGTGTGTGTGTGTGTGTGTGTGAAACATGTAACTTGGATGCTGCTGAGATATAGATATTTACCTCAAGGACGGATGGAGTTGAGGCGAAGAACCCAGTAAACCCCAAGAACCACTGTAAAGAATAGCAGATTGAAGAGTCTAGACTTCATCACTCTATGACGCGGTACATGACACAGTACAACAACTGGAGTCGAGGACAAATGTTATCCTGCTCCACATCTGTTTTTAAATCATATCGGGACTGGGTCCCATATCTGTCCCTCTGTTTTATTAAATCCATACACACCTGAAGAGTAAAACAATGGGTGGGATTATTCAATAAATTGATCCTACTGAGGACTGCAGCTTCAGATTTACCTGAGAAATGTATTCACCTTTACATGTAACATTGGCATTGACAAAGTCGGGGAACGTATTCCGTCAAACTACATATTTTCATTGTATTATTCTTGCTGTTGTTGTATACAATAATTATTATTAAATCATATTCAATTTTGTTTTATTTTATTTATGTCATCTGAATCTTCTGGTTCCTCTATCAAACTTATGAACTTATGTATTTCGTTTTCATTAAAAATGATTTTTAAAAAACAAAATGCCACAACTCATCCCTCCAAGAAGATCAAATTTACCAATTTTGATCTTCTTCAAGCCTGTGGAGACAAAATACCTTTCATATGTATAAAATCTCAATCAAGAATAACAGAAACCACTGAAGAACAGGTTCAATTAAATTCATCTCATGAGCATTTGTCCAATTCTCAGTATTAACATGTCTCACACTGCATTTGTGACTCGTGCGGAGGAGGAAAGCAGCAGCAGCAGCAGCACATCCCTTGACTTGGGGGTGTAATTAGTTGTGCCAGCGACCCCCCACAGACACAAATGCCTTAATAATGAACAATAACAGCAGCTCAGACATCATTGCCGCGGGGGCCATGATTTGGATTTTCAGATTTTCACAAAGGCTTTTATGTCACTGAGTGACTAAAACAAGAACAAACAAGAACAACAGATGCAATCATGGACCAAACAATAGTTGTTTTAGACATTATGGTTGATTACATTTGTCATCTGGTGTCTACATTCATTCATTCATCATCTGCTGCCTGCTCCAGTTACAGGTCACGCGCTGGAGACGATCCCAGCTGTCCACGGATGAACGTCAGGGTCCAGCCTGGACGAGTCACCAGCTCATCACAGGACCACATGAAGGACAAACAACCATTCACACTCACATTCACAATTTGCAGCGACCAATTAACCTCAGCATGATTTTGGAGGTGGGAGGAAGCCGGAGCACCTGGAGAGAACCCACACAGACATGGGGAGAGCATGCAAACTCCACACCGAAAGAACGCAGGCAGTGCTAACCACTGGTCCACCATGTCGCCCTGATGTCGAACATATGAAACAGGTATTTTTAAATGACTGAAACTATTTTTATCCTGCTCACTGCTTTGTTTTGTTTGAGGCAGTTTGGCAGAGCAGAGCAGAGCAGAGGAGGCTACTTACGTAAGAAGACCTCCAGGGGCAGACATGGACCTGCCAGCCCGTCTGGCCTGACACTCAAAGGGATTACTGAAAGACCGCTTCCTCAGCATTGACTTCACCAGAATCTGCAGTGGAAATAAAATAAAGGCACAATGAACAGAGCAGTATGGATAGATCATACTGTTTTATTCTTTTAAAGTTCATATGAATGCCAACGGACAATTCATCCCTGCAGTTATTTGGTCATCAAAACACCATGAAGTCATGTATTTGAATCATCTTAAAGGCAGTGATGTAAAAAGTGTCTAAATGATTTCAGATTAAAAGTTGCTGTGTTCAAGGATGAGGTGTTCAACACGTGGACTGGTCCTTGCCACTCACCACGGTGGAGAGGCTGGGGATGAGTCTGACACTGTTCAGGACCTCCTCCTCTGTGACCTCCACCGCCGTGCAGTGCTCTTCCTCAAGAGGAAGCATATCCGAGCCGTTCTCTGTCACCCATGGGTGAAGCTGTGGCAAAACATACAAAACAAAACAGAGCCTCTCAAACCTTGTAACCTGTATATGATTTGATCTGGAAGATTTATTTCCAAATCACCTTGATTTCTGGAATAGTGATTCTTGTTTCTGGGTTTTTGTCCAGCATCCGTTCAATTAATTCCTTCAGTTCTGAACTTATCAACGGCCTGTGAGATAAAAACATTCATGTCTCTCATAACATATTCTTAGAGCTGTTACTTGTTCTGAGCAAAAACTAAAATGAAAACATCAGAGAAATGTGATCAGAATACCAAAAAGACTGGAATATATGAGTGATATACTGTAGTATACAACTTTTTATATTTATATATGTATAATCTATAGTGTATTTCAAAGAACTGGTGGAGACCAGGAGAATGCCATTCAACATCTGTCTGCTACCTCAGCACCACTTCTTACATTTCTGGAAACTCCACTGGTTTGTGCCTGATCTTTTTGTGCAGAGAGACGATATACTCATCATAGAAAGGGCACTGGAACAGGAAAACGAAAGCAAATGAATCAGGTGGACGTATGCTTGTGCCCGTTTCAATGTGCTGAAACGTCCATACCTTCCCAAAGACAAAACAGTAAAGTGTAACTCCCATCGCCCACACGTCTAACGCCTGGAAGCACACAAACATCAGGACTTGGTCAGTGACGATGAGTCGCCAAAGAAACATATGCAGTCCAACCGACCAGAATAAGAAAATCTCACCTTTCCGCTGAAGCTCTGCTCGTGCTCCGTCATCGTCTCAGGGGCCATGAAGGCCGGGGTCCCCGCTGTGCTCGACAGGAGTGCATCGGCCCCCTCAAACTCGTTGCTCACACCAAAGTCTGCTATCTTCACGTGGCCGTCATCTCCCAGCAGCAGGTTGGAAGGTTTAATGTCTCTGTGGATGATCTTGTGGTAGTGCACTGGAGAGCACAGAACCAGAGAGAGGCGATGAGTGCTGATCATCTGAGAACATGTAGACGTTTACAACAGCTTCACAAGGAGCTGTGGGTCACTTCCGCTTGTGATGAACCCAAATGTGTACTGTTAGATAGCAACCACAGGAAAAAAAAAAAAAAACACATACCATATAGTACAAGAGGTGTGGACTTACAATACTCGATTCCCAAGACAATGTCTCTGAAGTAAAAGCGAGCCTGTTCCTCTGTGAAAGGATTTTCTGTGGGCACCTCCATCACAGGTCTGTTCCACGTAAAAGGCAGAAAGAAGTTACAGAGGAAGGGATCGTACATTTCATAGAACTCATGTGTCCAGATTGATGGAAAAACACACCCTTTCGTCATCAGTTCGAAGGCTTGAAGACAAATAATGTGCACAATGACCACACTTTGAGTTGAAGCACAGTGAGACAATTTTAATCCATGTCAATACCTTCAGTCATCATAAAAAGAATAAAAGACGTCATACCCATATGGAGTCCATCTTCATCAGGGTCATCCAGCACCTGCAAAGACATTGCCATTTGCATAGTTGTTGTTGTGTGGGAACACAAATTTAGATCATTTATCTGAAGAGCAGTAACCTTTTAATTAACACTTTTAACACACTTTTGGAGTTTACTGCTTCTGTAAAATACATGAATATAAATGTTTAAACACTTTGACAAAGACACACTTGTGCTTGTGGTCTTCATGTACTTCAGTCTTTTACAGTTGATTGTGTGTGTGTGTGTGTGTGTGTGTGTGTGTGTGCTGAGTCAGCATACTGACCTCCACTAGTTTCACTACGTTATGATGGCACAGTTTCTTCAGAATGGCGATCTCCTTGTACACTTTGTCCAGAGGCAGTCCGGCTTTAGGGAATGCATCTGAGTTTGACCCTTGAGGGGGCAGGCGACCTTTAATTGCACACACACACCTTTAATTTACCACCACATAGACATCATTTCAATGTGAGTAATGAAATTTGACTCACGCAAAAATCCACATTGCTTCATCAGTCTCTTCTTTGAAACCACTTTCATTGCCTGAATAAATGAAAGGAAAGTAATGTGACAGTGATTTTATTTGTCTGTTTCTTCTTCATTAAATGCAAAAAAAAGCTTCAACTTACGTAATACTGCTCTGAGTCTTCATCATAAGCTAATTTCACCACTCCGTATGAGCCCTGATATGGAAAAAACAACTTTATTCGCACGTTTCGTCATCATTTGGCCAAGAACAGACTCTTGCTAGTTAGTTAGTTACCTTTCCAATCTCATTCTTCAGCTTATACTGGTTAAGCTGCATACAGTCCTACGAACATTAAGGGACAGTTTAGATCTTAATAACTATTTGAGCCAAAAATCCCACATTGTCAGTGTAAAACTCCTCACATCAGCGTCTGTGATGGACACACGTTTGGTCTCTATGGTCGGCTGCCGGGTTATGCGACTCCCTCGCTCTTGCAGCGACATCTTCCTGTCTGAGAGTCGTGCTCTGTGGGGGTTGGCGACCCTCGGAGGCCCTGACCTGTAGCCATTAGGTGGGGTTATGCAGTTGGTGGCCACGCTCATAGCTGCCACCAAGTCATCCAGCTCGGCGTGGAGCTCCGAATCTTGCTCGGGCCGGCAGACAGCTTGGGCACTCATGACAGCTAGTCGCCGTTCACTCAAAGTCGAATGTCCCAGAGGCAGCTCGGTGAAAGCACCGCACATAACATCAGTGCGCTGACAGTTGTGGTAGCAGGAGAGAAGGAGAGAATCACATAGAAGGGTCATACAGGTGGGTTAGCAGTTATGTCACATTCTTGTAAAAAGCCCTTCTTAGACCAAAAACAGATTAGCCCAAAATCACTGAAACGAACCAGTGACCAGAGGGTAACCAGAGGGATCAGCAGGGGAAAGTGGAAAAAAAAACAACAACACATTGCCACCACGGATGAGGCCTGGGCTTTGAGCTTGAACCCCACATGGTCCAACTCAGTGGTCAACAGAAACAATCTGAGTTCACCGGAAGGTTAAACATGTGAGGTTAAACAGGAGAGGATAGTTTGAGTCAACCTACGAGGTCCGTTTTTGTTCCAGCGGGACCTTCCCAGATGGTTCTGCTTAGATCTACTGTTTGCAGATACTGTGTGTCATCCTTCCGTTGTCTTAACAGCTATAAAAAGTTTCCCTCCGGCACTGAGGAAGCTGACACTGCTGTGTTTGCAGTGTTTCTTGACTACAGTAACCCTACTGTAGCCTGGTAAACCAGACCTACATCAACATGTTGGGTCTGGGCACTCACAATTCACAGGACATAATCCAAGGGCTGGTATAAACGTCCGTCTGTCAAATTCCCTCTGCACGCATTGGATATCAAAGGTGACGTAGAAGACGGTCCATGGACAAGTGTGCCACGTAGGATGTGTGTTGGAAAAGCTCCAAATTGGCCAAAACCGTCTCGAAAGACTGATGTTCACCAGCAGCAGCCATTGTCTTTATTTACATGTAGCATGGACCAGCAGGGACGACATGTGGAACGGTCGCAACTGGTCCTGCGTTCCAGTAGTGGTTAATGTCACTGCAGACATGAATATCACCCTCAATGCTTTGCAGTTTTCCCTTCAGTGCAAGACAACACAAGCACTGGCAGGTGTCTGGAGTGCCCATAGACCTCTGGTTGTGTACATCCAAAGAAGAGAACGACTACTGGACACAGGGTCTGTCGTCATTACATTAAGCCCGCCCACCGGCCAGAAATTGGATTTGGCAGGTGCGAGCTAACAAAGAGTTTCTAGACCCAACCTGGCTGCAAATCGCTCTAGGTAGGGTGTGTCTAGATGTCTAATCTAGGATTACTGATTATTTTATGGTAACTTAGACAATGCAATAAGATGTGTGTCTATTCTGTTGTGAGCAGGAGCTGTAGATGTTTGATATAAATGAAAGTCCTTTGTCGAAATGCTCATGGCGTCATGTGACATGCCTGGAAGAAGCCCTCAGCTATATTTTTGCATAAACCATAAACATACATTTCAAAGCACAAATGGGAAAAAAAAAGACTTGAGCTTATGTGAGCATACAGCTCACATGACAAACATCAGAAATAAATTATATCTTAAATTTTAAATCAGTCAGTGTGATACTACAATGCACTATATTAATCTTGCAGTGCTTGTACTTTGATTTCATCTCATGAATTTAGATGCAGTTCAGCTGCACTACACTGTCTCTTTGAGGAACATTTGTGATTTCAGCTCTGCTCCTTGAATACTCCACTACTGAGCTCTTATCTAGTTGCATTTCCATTAACAATCTCCCAGATGGTCACTGCGGGGCACTTGTTTGTGGTAAACAGTCGACTCTTTAGGAGCAGGACTCCCTGATGCTTTAAATACTTTACAGAGACCTGAAAAGCTTCTTATGTAACATGGTGCCCGAACATTCACAGCACATTCAAGACACTGTATTTGGAATGTCCGTTCAAAAAGTAATACATGTGTATGTATATATAATACACGTGTATGTATATATACTGTATATATATATAGAGAGAGAGCTAAAAGCCATAATTCTTGAAATGAATTATATTTTAAAAACAAATTAAATACAAATTACATCTGACTTAAATCTGAATCCAGTGACATGAATTAAATGTATCACAAGACAAATTAGTGCATTTACTTACAGAGGGGTGTTGATTTGTGTTGAGCGTAGTTGCGGTTAATCTCCATGTTTTCCTGCGGCTCTCAGGAAGGGAAACACCTCAGTGTCTGAGTGCAGCACTTTCACTGACAAGCAGTGAGAGATCTCGGCCGTACTCGTCTTAAGGATTAACCAAAGCTACATATAGCTGAGCTGGGTTATTCTCAAGGGAGGCGACAGTGAGCTCACTCAGACAGCGTGAGCTGCACCTATTCAATGAATGCCTTTCACATTTCACATGATAAATCCAATCATTCATTTATATTAATAAGAGGGGAGGAGAAGTCGTTTGAAGAAATGAATGAGGGAGTTACTGTCATGGTCAGTAGAAGAGTGTTTTCACGAAGGATTTATTCATTTGTTTATTTATTCTATTTTTTTTTCTTGGGTTCATATTAATATCGCTGACTAGACTCTTGTAATTGTTGTTTTGACTGTTCTTGTTTGTTGTTCAGTTTACTTTATAGTGTTACTCACACATATTCAACATAAAAAAGCAAAAGCAAAGAGAGGAGTCCACGTGGAATAACTTTATCCTTTTTATCTACAGTATCTATCTACGTATCTATAGTGAAATTAGTATTTAAGGCATAAAGACACTTTTTCAACAAGAATCATGTGGTTTGAGAACAAGAGCAGGTCGAGACCAATGGTCGTCTGCTGCTGAGTCACACTGCCTCTTTTGATAGAGCAGAGATTCTCAGCACTGCTGAACTCTTATCACAGCTCTTTTGATTTGTTCGTAGCTCACAAACATCACAATGTTCCAGGAGCCCAGACGAAGAAACGATGCCATGAATCTAAAATGAAAAGAGGAATGGCATTGGCTTCTGGCATCGTCATACAAATTCACAGCATTGTTTACACTGCATACCCCTTATAAAAAGCGGTGGGTCCCTCTTTTTTCAACATGGTTATGGCACAGTTGACGGCGCTGCTGTATTGGCCAGACGAAGAGTTCATGAAGCGAGTTTTAACAACATCCACTGGGGAAGCTACAACGGTGGTGCAGAAACCTGCCGCGAAGGCTGCTGTGAAGTGACATGGCATATTATCTGTTGAACACAAAACATGCCTCAGTGATTGATCTGTGTCCGTCATTCAGGTGATAGTGCCTTGCTGGGTTAATTCATAGGCAACGAGACTTGATGTTTGCTTGAAGACGATTGCCAGTCATCTAAGAAGCTTTCCAGTTCTGAAATGGCTATTGGGGAGTTCTGCCGGGTGGGGTTTTGGATCACAGGAAGAAAACCGGTGTAACAGGAAGGGAAACCCCGACCAGGACTTGTTGACGTTTACGTCTGCACCAATGTGCCACCCCGTCTAATGATTAAATGTTATCACATATAGTCTCATTGCCACAAACACAAGCAGTGAGGACAGTACAGAAGTAACGGACCAGTGATGAGGGTCGGCACTTGCCTGTCATCAGGTTGTACTTCAGGATGAGCTCCTTGATGATGTCGTAGGTCACCAGTTCAGAGCAGTTTACAATGGCATTGCGAGTTATATTTGGCAGACAACCTTTAAAAGAATACAGAATACAGCTCCGACTGAAGAAACAGAACAAAATGATGAATAATTTAAATTAAATACAACTACTCAATAAATAGTGTGGATAATTGAGTGAATGCAAATAAGAACACCAGCACTTTCATCATTTGAGGACATGCTGAAGTTGTAACAGTAAAAAGTATTGAGATAGCCATGTCACAATCAACCCCGATATAATATTGTTGTTTTTAAAGCTTTCTGACAGTTTAAAGTGGAGTTGGGAATTCTATAATGATCCTTCATTTATTCCAGCTGTGATGCATATGAAAACCCCACTCATGAAGGTATTGAAGGTGAGTTACAACTGTGGGAAAGATAAAAGAGCTTCTTCTAAAGCTGAAAGAGGAGATTATTTCCTAGTTGCCACTGAAGCACTTGTATCAGCCTTCATCGTGTCATCTTGAAGTCACACAGTTTTAAGTGTTCCATCATATTTAAACTTCCCTACATTGTTCCTGAATGGTGTCTGTAAGAATATTCAGTTTTTTGGGTAATCTTCTTATAATACCCAGAGCTCTTCAGGTGTGATGAGATAATCTACTTTCTCATCAAGTCATTGGAAGCTCTTTTGTCTTTCACATGACTGCGCCTCACCTTGAATACCTTCGTGGGTGGGGTTTATAAATATATGCATCACAGCTGAAGCAACTGAAGGATCATTATATACTCCTCTTTAGGCCATAAAAATAGTTATAAAGCTTTAAAAACAACAATACAGGTTGAATAAGGCCGACATATCTTAATGAAATACCACAAATACCACATCATGTATTTTCTGCGTTTGCATCTGTCACTAAAGTCATAAAGAAGTCATCCAAAGCAGAATGTTGCTCTTTGAAAAGAATTTAATTAAAAAAACGTTAAAATCTTTTGGGAGTTGAATGTTTCTAATTGTAACTGTACACGCAATAGGAAACTTTTCTGGCAGTTATTGGCCATTGGAGACGCCTCCACTGAGAGTGAGGGCAGTATATTGTAATACTTCAGCACTGTAGTAATGAAACAGCACAGTAACAAATGTCTGTTACCTTTCCAGAGACCTTTAACCCCTTCATCCCTGGCAATGGTCTTGTAGGCATCAATTGTGCTGCTGTATCTCTTCATGGTCCCGCTCTCGTGCATGTGGATGTGAGCCTGGAACCGGACTTTCACAACATCCGTGGGCTGAGCGATGGCCACTGCCATTGCCCCTGTGGTGCAGCCCGCTAGCAGTCGAACTCCAATTCCTGCATCTGCGACACAAACATAATAAAACCTCGATATTTCCTCCTTCCTCCTCCTGAGTTAAGCAGTGAATTACCATAAAAGCAAGCTGCAAAGCAATATTCTTGTTCAGACTTGGCTAACTCGTTAAGCAGTATAGTAAATTCCAAGCTGTCATGATAGAGTTGAGCAGGTCAAAGAGGGCCCTCGCCTCCAGCAGAAATACAAATGGAGACATCTGCCTTATTTCCAAAGAGGTTTTTTGAAAATATGACTTCAGTGAATGCAGCTCTATATTGTATCGTATATTCAGCTTAGTACTTCTTAACACTCTGTATGTTCACAACGACAGTAGACCTGGATGATCACATTAAACCATACACACACACATGCACAGTGACTGCATTAATAATAATAATAATAATTAGAAAAAACTACAATCAGTATATTAATTAAGGAAAACTCAGTTTTGGATGTGGGACTATTTGCTCCATACTTTCTGACTCCCTGGTGTAGATCTGCTTCATCGTGTCGTATAGGCCGATGCGGACGGAGGCAAAGCTCATCTGTCTCTGGAGACCGGCTGCCAGTCCTCTGTACAGGCTGCTTGGCCCCTCTGTTTTCACCATGGTGAAGATTGTACCAAACACACCTTTGTACTTTATCATCTGACCCGCCAAAGAGGGCTTGGATTCACCTTGAATCTAAAGCACACAAAAATGCACAATAAATGTGAAGACGTCTTCACTGACATGAAAAAAAATACAGTACAAGTCATTATTCTTTAATCAGAATGTTTCACAAGCATAAACTGTTTTTTACCTGTAGTCTGACTTTGGCAGTATCCAAAGGGAAAGTGACGAGATCTGCCACACAGCCAGCTGTTCCAGCTGAAAAGAGACGGGCAGACAACGAGGTTTCTAAATCTGCCATCCTTCCACTGATCCACACCTGAGCTCAGACAGTCAGTAATGTCAAAAGAAAACAAAACACCACGCTCCTGGAGCACACAGAGTCCCGGAGGCAGAGTGTACATTCAATGGACATGACTAATTTCTGGTTTCCCCACTGAACCCTCTGCAGGTTTAAGGTACAGAAAAAAAGTATAACGTCTTCTTCGTTCTTTAGGATATTCTGGAAGTAAGAGTTATTTCTGCATTAAAGCTCAGTCTAACCACAAAGAACAGCTGCTTCTGCTTCTGCTGCAGTCTGACAAGAAAACCAGCCAGACCAGATTGAGTTGCACCTTTCATGTCATACGTCACGGCACTGTCTGATCCCAGTGGATCCCCAGTGGACTTTTGGGCCACAAATCACCTGATTTTAAATGAAAGACACCACCCTCTTACTGAGTCCTGACTTACTAATGTGTTGAAGCAGTCAGCACAAAACTGACACACACTGATGTGACCAAATCAAATGACAACAAATATTTATTCATTTAAAAAAATATAAATAAAAATACATGTTATACTTATTTGACATGAGTCTCGAAAGGCAGCAACGAACTATCGCCAAAATCTTCCTGGAATATTTACATTATATGAACAGTTCATCAATAATTATTACACTCTTATGATGCAAGCACATTCTTATTCATGTATTTAATCAACAAGTATAAATCCTCCTGTGGGCATACATAAGTGGAGGCTGCTGGATTAAGATATAGTCAACGTAAAGACATAAAATAGAAATAATAATATGAACGTTAAGTTTTGATTGGCGAAGTTGAAGTCATGTTGTTGAATACTGTGTGAAAAAAACAGTGTATAAGGTGGTGTTTCAAACATTAAGGCCTTTTATTATACTATTTACAATAGCTGTCAGGAGAGAATGAAGTTTTGTTATAAACAAATAAGAGTGAGACTATTCAAACTGTGCAGCAAATATTTTTGCTCTTCTTTCAGTTTCTTTCTTCAGTGATGATGGCGACATGTTGGGACATTGTCGAGGACCCCTGCGAAGAACGCTGTGACCTGGACCCATCTGCTCCTATGAGATCAAAACAAAAGTTAAATTACATTTTTAGTCGGATTTATACTAGATGGTGTTTGAAAACACTAAAACAAGAGGTTCCAACAAGGTGGAACTTAGCCCTTGTTTACCTTAAAGTTCATAGCTGTGGATGTCATGTTTAATCTAACTACATACATAGTAGTGGTTTGCTCAGAACCTGCAGACAGAGTGATGGCAGGTTAATGTTTTTTTGCTAAAGTTAAAGATAAACATATACAGTATGATATGTCAGTATATATGTTATGGGTAATGTGGAAAAACGGGTAATATGCAAAGTACCCATGTGTTTTGCACACAACCTGTGTTTTCAGGTAATGTACAAAGCTACTACATCTAGCTAGCTAGCTAGCTAGCTAACATTATCGAAGCATACCTAGCTAGCATTAACCCTAGCCTACCCCTCACCCACACAATCCAGAAGGACGGGTTGTTTGCAAACTACCCGTGTTTCGGGTCATGTGCAAATAACCCGGGTAATCTGCATGATACCGGTTTTGTCACATTACCTGTAACACATATACCATACTGTATTTCAGTGAGGCAGAATAACACCACCACAAAACTTTCACTAACACATTGCGTGAAAGTGTAGATGCTTAATAGATCCTTATTGGCAATGAAAACTAGAAGTCACATCAGCAGATTTTTAATCAATTTCAGACCCTATTTGTAATTAAAAAAGCAGCACTTTTTGTTCAATTCAACCTTTGACCAATGTCCCAACAAATTCATACTTTTACATGACTATATCAATATGGCTGTATGAAATAATCCGTCAACAAGCTGCTCTTGTAGCTAAAACAGGTATTAAATCTCAAGGAGGGAGGAATGAAGGAGTGTTTTTTTCTTGGTAGGGAATGAGATGAAAACTCATGTGTACCTTTAACCTCGAACTGCTATGTCAACTCCTGAGCTGAAGGCTGTTGACACAAAGACTAAAATACTGTGTTTTTTCCACGAACCCTGAGCTATAAAGCAAATAACGGTAGATAGCAACGTGTCACTTTGTGGGCTTGTTTGCATTCTTCACTTGAAACATGAAGTTTTAGTTTAATATTATTACTACTATGATCACAAGGAATACTAATCTACTTAGGGAACAATGATACCAGTAAAGGAGCAGTGAGAGGTGTGAGTGTGACCAGCAGAGTTGGTGACAAATACTCACTGTGACACTGGACGACTGAGAGAACGACGGAGCTAAACGAATGGCCTTCAGAGATGCCTCCAGTTGGTGAGAGGGAAGGAAAAAGTTAGGGACCGAGCTGCAAGTCGAAGGTTTAGGAAAAAAAAAAACATATGGTGATACCTTACAAATTAATGAAGATCAAAGATTCATTATAATTTTTCAATGGATGGGAATTGATTTTATTGATACACTGTCATGGATTCGAATCACTGTTGCAAGCAGCCACAGGAGCTGATTTCCAATCTCTACAGATGACTGCCAATAAAACATCCTTACTATCCATCTGTAGCGCTGTGAATCAGAGGTCAGGGACATCATCTTACAGCCAATCACTGAAATCAGTTGGTCATGAATCTTTGATCTTAGGTGGCCTTTAAAAGCAATCTGTGAATGACCAGAAGAGACAAAGCAGTGACTAAGGATACAGTTGGATCTTTAAGTCTTGAGTGTCCGGGGAACCAAGAGACTTGTCAGCGGCCGTCACGTGCTGTGTTGTTGGTGATAAATGTGTATCATTGGACTCTGTGCTGGGGCTGTTCAGCTCTTTGGCTTGTTCCTCATTTACAGTTTCTAGTGTCCTGTCACCATATCCGTTAACATCTGAGTCTTCATCTGCAGATACACTTTCTTCTCTTCCACTGGATTCATGATTCCCACTACTGGTCTGTGCGGACAGATTTTCACTACATGGCGTTAATCTGTGCTCCTTGTTTTGGCTTTGGTCTGTCTGAACCAGGTCTGTTGCCTCTGAGCTACCAGGAGAAACCAGTTCAGGGTCTGATAAGACGCTGGTCCACGGACTTGTTTTATCTGTCAAAGAGGTCAATTCATTTAAATGCCTTGGCTTCAACACAACCTCATCATAATCTTCATCTTCCTCTCCATCGTAATCAACATCGACCTCCTCCACCATTCTGCCTCCTGATCCGTCTTCATCTTCATCCGTTTCTTCTGCATCCACATCTTCGATCACAGTGGCCTGGCCGACCAGGCTCTCCTTCTCGTCCTCTGCCTCGTAGTCTGTGCGGCCCACAGACAGTTGAGGAAGTGGCGTCTGTGAATGAGATGTGAACTCTGGGGAAGGAACCGAAGGTCTGTGTGGACTGGAGATCGGCTCGGGGACCGTGTGAGGCGTGTTGTCTGTGACGTAGAAAGTCGCTGAGGTGCTCTGGGGTTTGGAGGATGTCATTTCTCGGTGACGACCTCGAAGATCTGTGGGAAGAGCGCAGTTTTTACATCATAATATTAAACATGTATCATGTTTATGCTTTCTTTTCTTAAGTAACTAACATGGAATTACAAATTTGATTTCTGTGACTTGAACAACACTTGCACTGAAGAAGCTAATTCAATTTGCAACGAATCATCCAATCATTTATTCAATTCATCACCTTCAATGATGTAGTTGACATTACCAACTGAATGGTTGGATTTGAGAAAAAGCTGACTGGAGTCTTTTTCAGAATTCCTCTGTTCTTCTCCTTTGCTCCAACACTCCGGCTCACTCACTGACTGGAAAATGGGAGGTGAAAGCTTGTGGCTGAAATATCTCTGAATGTTGTCGAGCTCACTCAGCTTTTTCCTGGAAGGACAGAGCACGAGTTTAACGTCTTCTTCGATTGAGAAGGCAATGGTGTTGGACTGCCAATGTGCGGACATAGACCTGAGTGTTGAAAACAGCATGGAGCTGGAGGGACTGACGTCAGCCGTGGTGCTGCTACAAACAGAGTGAGAGGCCGTTTGTTCCTGCAACCTCTGATGGTAAAGACGCAGTTGGTCCACGTGTTCATTATGACGAACAGTCTCGTTGGACCTGAGACAACGGTGAATGTCACAGACATTCAGGGACCACATTTTAAATAATGGTGTCATTAATGGTATAATAGACATGTGTTATTTATACACACCTTTCAGAGAACAGGCTATCTGTGTGGTCAGGCGAGGAGATCTTCCGCTCAGGGTATTGACTGATGTGAGACGGAAAGCTGCTGTGTGCGGCTGTCGTCTGGTAACTGAGAGTGCAGGGCTGGAATAAAACCTATTAATGAAAAAAGTAGCATTATTGCGACATTTGTACAAATATCCAAATAAAACTGATGTGCTTGGAATATGGTGCCAGGTTTCTCATACTTACATTTTTGGTAGATTCCTCATTAGCAATCTTTCTCTGCCCACGAAGGTCCTGGACCCACTTCAGTGGAGTGATGGACACTTTGAGCTGACCATGACATTGACCAGTTAAGTCTGTGATGTTGTACCATCCGCACACTGACTGGAACCCACAGAGCAAGGGGGAGAGGTCTACAGGGGCAAATCCAATCACTCTGTCGGTTTCTAGACAGTTTAATAAAACAGGAAAATGTCAATTAACAGTTTGCATAAATCAGCTTTGTACAGATAGATAAGTGGACATGTCTCCTGTACCTCCTTTGTGCCAGACTTTGAACACAAGACATTGCTGTGGATCAACCAGAAGCTGGTTTGATAGCCTGCGAATTTGACAACATTCATCAGACTTGGATGTGATAATACTGATTGTTTCCAAGTCATAATGTCGGTAGTGCGACACTAACCTGCATTCATGTTGGTGGTCCCACACAGGGCAGTTTGTGTTGGCTATGACAGTTGTGTACACAGGTTCAGCAGCATCGGCAGTAACATACGAAACACAGCAGCACGGTGTGCCTTCACTGCGCTCCGCTGTTGGGCAAGCTGACGGAGAAACATGGATAGGTTTTATTTGTACCAGGGAGGAGGTGTGTGTTAAAATCATTTCAAACTCACCTTTGAGATTCAAGTGCATAGCTCTGTCTACTGCTATAGTTACAGGGAAGGATTCATCTTTGTTCATTTGTGTGTGTGTTGATGATTTCTCCTCGTGTCTGCATTGTATACAAGATTTCTGCTGTGGAGTGGGTGAGGGGGCCTGGTCTGCTGCTTCCATCTCTTCTGATAAGTGCTCCTCCTGATTAGTAGAATCCATGAGGTTGTCATTTCTAGAGAGAGAACTGTAAGTCAAGGTGATGGACACCCTGACAGCAGCCCCCTGCAGGTTCGTAGCTGAGCATCGGAACAGAGGGTACACACCTATAAAACAGAATAGTTATAAAACTTCAATAATCATTAACTTTTCTAATGAAGGGGTTATTTAATCATTTCATAGAATTATTACTCATTTCATACCACTGACAGTCAACTTTGGGTTGTGTATCTTTGCTAGGGAGGACAGATCAACAAATGCCGATCCCACCAGGCGGTCTGTGTCACTGGGTCTTTGGGTTTTATCCTTCTCAAAGGCAACCCAGAGCTGGACCTCCAGTCTCTCATCCTGAAGGTACCACATAAAAGGCCGGGTGGTCATCATCTCAACAGTCCGACTGTTTTTAAAGTTCACAGTAGCCTGGTTTTCCCCTGTACCCTCCACAACAGAAGGGTGCTTCTTGTGAGAGCAGAAGGCTTCCTGGTCATAGAACTTGTATCTGAAGTAGCAGTAGGTGTAGCGCTGCAGCTCACTCTGTCCAGACAAGAGTAAGCAGTGGAGCGGTATCCAAGCTTTAGTCAATGAAATAGTCACCGACGCTTTCCTTGTGTTCACTTCCCAGGCTTCTTTATCCTCCTGCCACGAGTCATTTTGGGCCATTTCCCATCCCAAATCCTGAGCAGCTTTAATGACAAGTTCCCTATCTGTGTGACGCGCGAATCCCAGAGTGATGTCCAGTCCTCCAACTAGAGAGGAACTAATTTCCAGTGGTGTATGGACGCCAAACCAGCCAGAAATACCTCAATGAATGAAAAAAACATATATAATGAATGTTTGCCTGTTAGATTTATTGAACGTATATGTTATCGTGGAGCATACCTGTTCTTTTGTGGAGAAGGTCAACCAGGGGTACTGTCACGATGCCCAACATCACATCATTCGACTGAGTGTTCACTGTTCAAAATAGCACAACACAAACTCGTTCAAGGGGGAAAAACATGACACACTGAGACTCTAAAGCCTTTGAATTACTGCCTCATTGAAATTATATGTTATATCAAGGATGGATTGGTGCTGGATGGCTTTTTTTGCATGCTGGCACAGGCATATTGCTTTAACATTAACAGGCAGTGAGGCCAAGGTTAATACATATCATATTCCTGCTATAATATTTGCTATACTACTGTTATTGGATTAGAGGCAGTTACTGATGTGATGCTTATGCAGCAGTGTAAGCTGCAGGCGAAAACTTTCTCTGACCTATGTGAATTGTTGAGGCGAAGGAAAGCAGTCTTTCAGGAAAGGTAACTTAAAGGAAAAAAAAGCAACTAAAACAAATGTTAAAAAATATGCTGCTGCAATGGACAGCATGAGCAACGCAAACCAATTCACTTACTGTATATTAGCACCCAAAATAAATGCTTACAGAATAAAAATATCACTAATAATTCTGAGAACGGAAAAAATAATGTATTAATAAACCTTACAATTGTCTCTGTTCCAAAGTGTGAAGACAGCAGAGGCCTCCTCCAGCAGCTCAGCCAGACTGTAGGTTTCTCCACTGCTCCTCGGAACCAGAAGATTGCAGGACAACTCCATGTGGTGGTCAAACTCGGGACAGAAAGTCTTAGTAACTACACGCGTGGACTTCTTCTCATTCTCAGGCAAGAAGGACAACTGGACTGTAACATATGTGTTTACTCCCACTGAAGCAAAACGTTCAAAGCTTTCATTCTGCTCTGACAACACCCTGCAACAGAAACCACAAAAAGACGTTGTAAACCATAGACTGGAAGTCTGATGCACACAAGACTTTTACGTGCTGAAAACAGTGTTCAGCTAGTGGCTCGTGACTAGACCCATGACAACAGCAGGAGTGATGTACAGTACCTTGCTGCTGCCTGTAGACCAGAAGCCCGGTGTACTTGAACAAGAAGCGATACAATACGAGAGGCAGCCCGTCTGCCGCTCTGCCCCTTGGGTCTCACAATCCGATGCTTGTACTGGATGCACACATTTAATAGGCCTGAGGGGCAACACAGTGACATTCAGAGCAAAGATGTGAGGATGTGTCCCACTTTTCTGAATATATGTGTGTACCTGCGGGCTGTGGCTCATGCCCTGTGGGACTGTCTGTCCTTGGAAGCAGGGGAAGGGAGAACATTTTGCCCTCATCTGGTTGTTGTTTCTGCATGGTAACCATGGCACACAACTTGGATAGGGGAAGCATTCCTTTGGCCACAAGCTGTTCTCGGACATTTGGATAATAGTATCTGCAGAGGGATATACATATTTGATGAGTACACACAGTTTCTAAAACATGGCGATGACATCATTCCTAGAGAAAAAGTGGTACAATTTTAGATGGAAGACATGTCATTTATTTTGTCTCTGTTGTGTTACACAGTAATTACCACAAACCTGCACCACACTTCAAACTGGACACCCCCTCCACTGTTCAGACCTTGGTTTGAAAGATAATTGAGCAGTAGCCGCTGGACCGGTACACCATCAGGTGCCACCAGCACATGAGACTCTGTGTGGCCAAACACTGGGTCAGGAACACAGAGAGTGGTGTCTGTACGGAAAGTTTTCACGTCCATATCTGTTGGGGACATAATGCAAGTTAGAAATGACAGAAAGACAAGGAAAAGACATGTTGAGGTTTCCATAAACTTAAATACCCTTACTATTCTCACTGAGAGTGGGGACAGCTCTTGCAGCTGGGTCACTTTCCTGACAGGGGAAACTGTACTGGACGTAGCAGTCAGCTTCACCCCACACCGTAGTCTGCAGTGGTGTCAGCCCATTGATCTTATCCACGCTTACAACAAACAGATGCTCTCTCATAGTTTGCTCTTGTGCTGCACCCGCCTGAAGAGGGGACACATGATGAAAGGGAAGTGTAGGTCAATGGGGGCTTTTCCACTACACAGTTCCAGCACAGCACAACTCAACTCGGCACGGTTCTATGCGGCTTTTTTGCGTTTCCACTGGCGATCGTACCTGGTACTTTTTTTTGTATCACCTCCGTTGAGCTTCCAAGTGAGCTGAGCCGGTACTAAACATGACTTATTTATTCGTCATGTTCTCATTGAACAGGTCTGATGTGTGGAAAACACACACTGTGGTCTGTTAATGAAGCACAGACATTTGTGTGATTTTTGGCCGTTTAGAACGTTTGTTGTAAGAGCTGGATGGAGCTCGACTGACAGTCTGTCACAAAATCCCAAAAAAGAGTCGCAACTTCACCATATCCTCATGTTCCACATAGTGTATATGTTTATGTCATGGTAAAAAAGCGCTGTCACAGCTGTTTCACTTAGCCGGCACAGTGACGTCAGCACCCACATCGAAGAGGTACTGAACTGGAACAGAAAAGAGCCTGAATGGAACCAGAGCTGAGCAGAGCTGGAACTGTGTAGTGGAAAAGCGCCATATGTTCACCTTGTGAGTACAGGCAGTGAAAAGAACGTAGACAGGCTGGTAAGAAGGTGTGACATTCCTTCATTCACCAACATGTTGTAATATTAAAGATAATCCGAGCCAAAAAACAAATTATTTACATTATTTCTACACCAACAGCAGTTTGTGTAAAGGTTTTCTGCTACACTGCTTCACTACGGATACCAAATGCTACAAACCTCACATGGGCAAAAACAACTCTAACCTGTATTTGTGGGTATGGCTCGTGATCAAGCAGATGAAACGGCCTCACAAGATGACACAAAGAGTTTTCTTCATCTCTCGTTCTCTGCAGGGCAAGTATTTGCTCTGATTGGCCCATGGCCAAAAGGATCCTGAGGTTTCCTTTGCAAGTACCTGAGAACACGTCAATGACAGGCATGTAACAGTCCACCGCTAAAACAGGGTACTGTGCCTGGAGAAGAAGATGGGCAATCTTTGAGTCCCTGGAGATGACAAACAGACAGGAGACTGGTGTCAAATGCAGTTAAAGCTAGTGTTTATCCTGTTGGATTAATGGCCAAATACATGCAAAATGGCGCCCCCCTGAGGGAAGTTGAATAAAAAGAGAATGTACATGAGAACTAAATTAATGGCATTCATTAGCTTTTTATCATATTCATTCACTTTCAAACACAAGAATATTTTGCCACAACTTGCCTGAATGACATATAGAACCGGTGGAGAGGCAATTTCACAAGGCCCAGGAGTCGGTCCTGCCCTGAGTATCCCGTTTTCTGCCACACCTCGACCACCATTACGTTATTCTTCATTCGCTCAAGCAGTTTATGTGTTAAGGCCACTGGAGTGACCTGTGAGAAAGAATTCACTTGGCTTAGTTGAAATTAGCCTTTGTTACACTGTATGTCATTTGAAGGTTTCACTAGCGTTCCTGAGCTTACCTGAATGAAGTTAAAAGAAGGGTTTGTTTGACCCCAGCTGACAACAGATTTCACTGTCTCATCGGACCAAAACAGCTTACAGTTCAAGTAGATGTTTGGAGCTTGCAAGGTCCCACAGTTGAAGCTCTTCCCATCAGGCACCATTAGCAACATATGCAACAGAACCTCTGGGTCTTCTTCCACCTGCTGCCATGAATTGTGAGGTATTACACAGGGACTGTGATAGCGAGACGGTGCTTTTAAGGGTTTCTGAGGACTTGAAACATCTGGTCTCGTGTCCTCTGAATCTGCCCACTGAATGTCAATGTGCTGAGATCTGGAGCTGCTCTTTGTAAATGACATGTCTTTGTTGTCTGTCACAAGTTCCAGAGACACCTAAAAATGAATAGAATGAATACCAATTGAAAGACAGAGGAAGAAAGTACAGTACCATGGCAAAACACATTGTATGTAATGTATTACACTGAGTGGTCCGATTTCATCACTTGCACCGATTTCGTCCACACACTGTACAGGTAAGCTGATGGATTGACTTAGCTGCTTGTTCTGCAGCAGACGGCGCAGTGGGTGAACTGCCTTTCCAAGAACAACAGGCTGCAACAAGAGAGGTCAGAGCCAGTATCAAAGTGTGATGCATGTCATGCAACAGACACCTACAGAGCAGGGCTGGGTGATCTACTTGTAACTACTTGTGCTGAGCTGCCACTTCCAAGCTTCACTTCATCAAAACATATCCTCCTTATTTCTACTCAACACCCCTTTGTTTAAACAATTGAAACTAATCTGTGAAACTTCTATTCTTAAACACTTACCTTCATTTGGTTGTTGCTTCGTGAGTAAATCCTAAAGGTGAGGTCAGTTCCCCACCACTGCTCGACTGTTGTTTTATTTAGGTTGACAGGAAACACAGACTGGTGATGGAACTTCACCACTTGAAAACAAGAACACAAGATGCAAACAGTTTCTCAACCATGTATGTACCGCATGTAAGATTTTTCTTCTTCTTTTTTTGGGGTGGGGGGGGTGGAGTGGTGAGAAAAGACGATAAGGTCATACCACTGTCGGTCACTTTATTTGAAACTGCTCTCGTCACATTCCCATCTGAAGTCACACTTCTCCGACGTGAGGCAGCCATTGGGAACACATACTCAACAAAAAAAGTGCTACAAAACAGACAACAGGCCTTAGCTGCTCATCAGGAGAAAGAAAGAGCTTTAAAATAAGACTGACTTCATTTTTTAATATATAACTAACCATTTCTTGCTCTGTAGTTGTCGAGGCAGTTTCCCTTTACTGGGGGTCTTTCTGGGTGGGGTGGTTATGCAGCCTGCAGGTGCAGTCAGCGATTCGATGGTCACTCTTGCCAATCGAATCATACTTAGCAACGTAAGTTGTTCGTGACTCAAAGGAATGCTACAATCATCCTGGCCAAGTCGAGGGTCGAGTTCTGGACTGTGCAAATAAGACACTGTTAAATGATGTGTCCTGAACATGACGTCTGTACTCATGTTCTATGATTTGAAGAAAATATAAATGCCATGTAAGATATAAGGCCCTTACTGGTCATTAGTCTTGGGTCCAGGCCGTCCGAGTTGTTTAACCAAGGAACTGTTTTTTGTCTGACTCTTACGTGACAACACCATCTCCTGAATATCAGTCTCTGCATCATCCAGTCTGTTATCCAGCATCTTGAGTCAAAATGTACAGTAGTTAAACAGTAGAGGACACATTTGCTCTAATAATAATGTGCAAAATCATTAACTTACAGGTGCTTTGTAAAACAGATTTTCCAGTAAGTTCTGATCATACTGTGGATCATTGAGTTCACTCTCTGCAGACATGCTGCTGTGACCAGACAGAGGTTCAGAGAAGGACTCTTTACCATCCCAGAGAGGCAGTGTTGACGTGTTCATTCTTAATTGAAAGAAAGATTTCAAGAAAGCTTTAATACACCTTCTATATAAATTAAGAATACCTTGTATATATAATATACCTTACATGTTCTGTTATGTTTGGACTTAGGGGAGATAAATGTACCTGCCAATAAGAAGATCCACAGCCCTCTTATCCATGTAAGCCGGACTGTCTTGGGCACCAGTGACCACAGCAACATCATCTGAGTGCTTGAGAGTTGAATCACCATGCAGAATATTTTGAAGGAACATCCCAGAGGGACACAGAGGCAGCCTGAAGACACAAGAGTACTTGTGCATGAACAGTACGGGTGGGAATAATACAGTTTGGGACTTTGACCAACTTTTGAGACACTCACTTTGATGGCGGTTGCACGTTATCTTTCTGAAGAGGGAGAGGGATGTCTTTCAGAGTTTGTGTGGAATCCACATCACATTTTAAAGCCGATGCCACCATAGCACGTCTAAGTTTGTTTCCACGCTCTAAAATGACTGAGATGAGCGACAAAGTTGAGCATCTGCAGAAGCAGTCTGACATGGATACATTCATCTTATTCCAACACACCTGAGAGAATATCACTGGGTTCCTGGCTTGGCTGTTTCATGGATGTTCTGTTTGTTATTGGGATCCGATTCTCCTGTGACTCGTCTGTGATAGTGTCTTTGGGGGCAGTTTGGAAATATAAGTAGTCTTTTCCTCTGAAAATGAATGCAAACATTTAAACTCAATGTGCTATATTGTAATGTATTGACGATAGCAATAAAACATTGCAAAAATATCCTTCCTATACTATAATATACTAACCTTGGTGTGCTTCTACCACTGTTCCCAGCTGGCTTTTCCCCACTGTCAGACCCCAGTGATTTGGACTGTGTGGGCACAGACAGCGTGGTGGCCTGTGGCCTGTCAATACTGATTTCTGTGGTCTGTGGACTGTCATAGGCTTCAGTCAACGGCTCCAAATTGAGTGAAACCTACAAAGATAGTGAAGAAACTGTGACATGCGCTTTGTATATGCTTCTAATCATAACAGACATGGCTATAGATGTCTGCAAGATCATCTGCAATTGACCGACTTGGCCAAGCGATGGAGAGGGATGGGAGGGACTCTGGTGGAGTGAAGTCCTTCACAAAAGATACCGTTACAAAAAGCACATCTGTCCCTTAATTTGACAGTTTCCTATTTAAATTCACACTTCAGCCCCAGCTTGTCATATTTTAACTAATCCTGCGAAATGATAGGCAGACAAACCAACGCCAGAACAATATAGGGTCCTTGGGAGAGTTAATGACAGCAACATTGTGAATTAAACATGTCCATGTCAAAGAAAGTTTCTGCATTTCTCACTACTCATAACTTTATCATGTTCTTTTTGAAATAATGCTTAGAATTTTGTTATCTCTGTGACATCTTTGATTAAATGTATTTAGAAAGGGAAAAAATGAATACAAAATATTCACTCACCTGCAGCTCCCCAAGCTTTTCAGATGTTGGTGATACAAGGGTGTAAAATCCACTGATAGGGTGTAACACAGAGAGACTGGAGATGCCTGAAACCTGAGCACGTGCAACTGGCAAATGATCCGACTTTGTCAGAACTTCCAGCATCAAAGAACCCATATCTGTCCAGGAACGACACATTTATTTAGTACTGAAATCAAAGTAGCAGACATTGGAATATTAAAATCTTCTTGTTTACCTGCAAGGTAGGAGGTGAACTGCTTCGGGCCACACCGGATTTGAAAGCGCGCTGTGGTCTTGATGATTTTCTGTGCCGGTGTGGATCCATCTCTTGGAAAGAAGCGTGACCCATTGGAGGAGTCCCCCCAAAAACGCAACCTGACAAATGTTGCAGTTGGAGGTTTCTGAACTGTCCATAACACCCGGCTAATGGTCACCCTCAGGAAGCACCTCAGCGGACCCTCGACCAGTGGGGGTAAGGTGGTGGATGGAGACACATCGCTGGGAACTGCAAAAACATCATTTGGATAAAAGTAAAGTCTCGGAAAGTTTACAATGCGCCTACATTTTTAAATGAAAGTGAGAGCTGAGGAGTGAATTAACTCACTGACTGACAGAACGGCAACATATACACAAGAAAAATCAAAGTTACAACTCCAGTGTGTAATTCAGAAAACGTGACTACGTAAATAAAATAATATTTTTTTTAAAAAAATTACAGCTAACAGCGCGCATTTAGCGGCATTTAGCACATATGCTAACGTACCATGCTAACGTGGAGCTGACAGCTGACGCTAGCAGCCACTTACCGACCGACTTGTTATCAGACAAGTTACCTTTCTTTTTGCCGCTTCCAGTTTTGACTGACCCCTGCTTCCTGCTCTTCATCCTTACACTCAGTAAATTAAGATGGTGAATGATAGCCAGGCCAAAAGTGTGTCTAAATCGCGAGCAGGCATTATTTATTACACTGCAACGAAGTCGCAATCCGTTTAGCAGAAACACAAAAACACACACAGCGCGCTCAAGTGTTACTGAGCAACAGTCCTGCTTCCGGTAACAGTGCCTGACGTGGGGCATGATGGGAAATGAAGTTTCTGTCGTAGTATTGAAAAGGTTCGTTCCCATTATTTAGCACGTTGCTCTCTGCCTCGTTGAAATGACCTTTTTGCTGCTGTAACACGTTAATTTTCCTCAAGGGATTAATAAAATAATTATCTAATCTGTGTTGATCTAATCTAATCCAACTGTGGTCCACTGGGTATAAAAACATAAATGAATGTCCTTATATGACCAGCAGAGGGAAGCAATGATCATGTTATCAATCTTGAGGTGGTTCCTCATTGAAACGTATAATAAAATAAAACAGACTCTGAAGTGTGCAGAAACAACCTTGCTGTTTGACTGTTTTATTCAGTTTTGTTTCGTTAATGTCTGACCATACACATATTGTGAGATGTCACCCATTGTACAGACTTTTATCACCTAGTTGTGTCAACAAATAAAACATTGCAAGCCTTAAAATGTTCAAAATTGTTGTAGTTGTTGAATGCATATTGTCATAGTGTGTGTGTGATCTGAATTCAAGAACATTCATGTCTACTTTAGGTAACCTTTCGGCAGGTTGGTGAAATATCTTTTCTCCTTAGCAACAAATTCCTCTAGTGTCATGTTTGTTGTGGTAACCGTAGTAACAGCAAAGCTTTCTGAATGCGCAACTTAAGACAAGACTAAAGCCCCTTGATGTCTGGGGAATATTAGACAGTAGGATGTAAAATTAACTCTCTATTTTGTAAACCACTATTCTGTCCTGGGTTTGTTTCGGTTTTGTGACTTGACTATTAACCACTCCAATGTGCATGCATGTGCTCTTACATGATCAAAGCATTTGTATACACTAGCTGTCAGTATAAACTGACTGGACACAGAAAATGTCATTATCATATGGATCCTATTGAGTCAAAGTTATAATTTCCTGCTATATAAAGTATATTAAACTGATTTCTCTGAGAAACTGATCAGAGTTCATCTAAACAATATTCCATTCATAAGTGTCACAGTACATAAGTGTCCAGTACCTGTTAACTAGGATTTTGGAGAGTGTGTCTCTTGGTGTTCATTCTGATGAGCTGGAAAGAAAAGCCGACATTATACTGGTGTAGACAAGCAGATATGTTATGCCTTTACCTCCCACTAGTTTTCACTTTCACAGATCCCTGCCAGTCAAACAGCAGGGGGCCCAAAAAAGCTGAGCACTGAGGCCTTTTGGTGCCTTGAGGTTATTCCATGAATTTTACCACAGTGTATGTTCCATCTTACTCAGGTTTGAGGAGGATTAGGTTATGACCTACGTTGACTCAGATATCCATGTGGGATGCAGACAGACAGATTATTAAGTATTAACCCAGATGTGAAGTTGTTGAAGTGGCAATGGAACATTGATTGGCCATGTTCATATGGATAATCTGAGCTGCAGTGTCTCTCTTAATATAATATGCAATGTGCAGACATACAAGAACATTGTTAGCTCATAAAACATCTTTTATTTTCCTTTGGAGTATGTTCCCATCGTTAAACATCATATTTCCTCATTTCCTCATATTGCGTTACGTATTGATTCACGCTTAAAAGTCTCCCTCTCCTAAATTTGTGTATAGTTTATATACAGTTCACTGTGGCCAGACAGGTACATCAGCTATCTGCAAAATACAGTTCTGTGCTCACAAACAAAGAACATCTGTGCTGATTTTTTGTAATGATACACCCCTGAAGAGGCTCCTGTGCAGAAGAACTAATGCTTATGACGTCGGTTTGTAAGCAAGCATGAAGCAAACAACCTCGCAATGTTAACTGGAACTAGCACATTAAAGGCAGAGACGTCCCTCCATCTGTGGGAACTGGCCACTGAGAGCAAGGGAACATATGGCCTCTGGGGGAACCCCCCCCCCCCCC
>CAAKHB010007423.1:29404-48198 GCA_901007665.1 Aeoliscus strigatus | reverse complement strand
TGTGCCTGTGGGAGGCAGTGACCAACCTTGGGTGTTCTCCATGGCTTCATTGCTGTAAACTACATTAAGCCAGTCTGAATGCAGGCGTTTGATCAGGGTGAACGCCACCAGAGGGTTTGTCATTGCAGCTGCAGGGCCTTTGTACACTTCTCTGTGCAGCTCCGACACTTTGGCGTAAAAACTGAAAGAGAGAAATATAATACAATCACACAGAAAAGGCTTGTGGTGTCAGGAAGATAAATGGGTGAATATCAGGCTATTTTTAAACACTTATTGTTCTATATCTGACTCCCGCATGATCTGGTCATGGCCCTAAAATGACCTGCATGTGCTAAAGAACAAATAATAAGACACCAAACACAGCACATTGTGTATATGAGAAGAATGAGAAGAAGGATGAGGAGAAACAGTTTTAACCATTTAACAATGGCTGCTGCCGCCGTACACATCTGTGATGGTGGAGTTGGAAGAGGAGTGGTGGGACAACGTGTCTTCACCTGTCAGTGTTGGATGAATCATGACATGACTGCATCAGATCAGATGCCACATATGAAAGCGTTCCAAGTCAGATTTGAAAAAAATTGGATTTCATGTCATTTGGACTGCTGAGAGTGTCATTAAAAAAAGGATAGTGGGAAGAAAATGGGATACGGGCCCACTTTTGCCTGCAGTGTGATCATAGCCTCCGTGACTGGGAAGTCTTGCCCAGATCACCCGAGCCAATTTGGTTTCCACATGGGTCCAGCCCAGATGTTTTAACTAAGTAAGTCAACTTTATTTGTGCAGCAAAAAACTAAATACAAAGATAAGGGGGGGGGGGGTTTGAACTAAAAGCTCTACACTAAAGATGATGATGATGATGTTCATCCACTTGGGTTCAGTCCAGTACACTTTCCCCATTTCTAGTCATGCATTTTGGTCTGGGTTGAGCATGTGGACCAACATCAACCCTTCAAAGTTGGTAGAAGCCTTCTGGCTGCAACCACCACAAAGGCCTTCCAAAGTGATGTGCAGTGAAAAGGAAAAACAGAATTTACACGGTGACATCTGCACATCTTTAAGCAGTAAAGTCAATCACATCCAGAGGAAATGAAGAAGAAGAAGACATGAGCTGATGATGTGTTGCTTTGAATAAGGAATGCTGGACACTCACAAATGGACAAATCCTCCACACTTGCTGTCATTGGTATGTCTATGAATGTGTTCCATTCCTGGCCATTATTACCAGCAGCTCCAGGATGACTGGATCACTGGATGATGTCATCGGCAGAGAACACTTTTCCTTTAACTAAGCCAGAACTGTCTATGAGGCTTTTCATTTCTTTCACCTTTAAATTCTGTGGAAAAATCATGAATAATCACAGTTTGGCAAATTATGAAAACCCACTCACCGTCTGAGGTCCTCTAACCTCTCCAGCTCGTGGTCAATATAAGTTCTCAGGTGGTCGATCAGCTTCAGCTCCACACGAATCGCCTGCTGCACGTTGAGGAGCGACGTATACATTTCACTGACTGAAATCCGGATCAGACCTGAAGCCAGGAGACTCCAGCTGAAGCACACACATGCAATAAACCTCATTCCCGTCACAGCACATGAACCCGTGAGTCCTGGGTTCTCCTGGTCGGGTTGGAGCTCCTCTCACCCTCCTGAGCAGCACCAGGATCTGCAGGATCTACGTCGGAGTGCGTTCATCCCTCCCTGGGATCCCCCTCAAACCTGAGATCAGCTTTCACCCTCGTGTGTCCGCAGGAGACTCATCCAGTCACTGCCTTGAACGTGCAAGTAGTAGGCTTCATACATCAAACTCTGGAGTTTGTCTTTAGTTTGTCTGCGAATTTGTGAATTATACCACAAAATACATTATCTCATCAAACATGGTTAACTTTTATTCGATTCTTCCCTAGGATTTGTTCCACAAATTAATATTAAACGCAGATTTCAGTTTTGAGTAAAGCGACACCAGCAGGTCAAAACTCTGTACTACAACCAGGATGTAGTAAATATGCAAAGACAGTTGATAATCTCATTTTTTGTCATCCACTTTCACCTGATGACAATACTTCATTCTCATTTTTTTGTGTTTTATTTATATTATTCGTATAAGTATTATTGTATTGTTATTACTATGCTGTAAAAGGTTTATTAAAACCATATATGTCATAAATCCAATAATAAAATTGTTAAGATATAATAAGATAAATGTCAATATTTCCATGGCACTAAAAGACACACATGTCAATATCATCAGAAATCGTAAAACATGAATTTAGTTGATCCAGAGGAAGGAGACACAGTCACTAGTCCTCCTGCTCCTCTGGCATTCATAAACTAAATGATGTTTGCCATTTAATACACTAACTATACTCTGTTTTCTTTAAATTTCATCATAACACACCATCTCAGGAAAGAGATAAGAAGAAGCTTATAACTTTTCATCTGTAGTCAACAAATTCATTAAATGATGTCATAGAAAATACAAGTCCATGCACTGGTGATAATTTGTTTCATGTCCAGGTCCATATAATAATAATGACATAAAAATAAATGTCAGTCATTATGTAATGTGCCAAAAGAAAGAAAGAAATTGGTAGAGATTATAGTTATAGTTGTGGTTGGAGGATGTTGGTTATATCTCCTTTAAATACTGACTGAAGTAAAACCTATTACTTACTATACTATTACTGAATTACTATTACTATAAAATAGGCATTTGAACATTAACCACATGGACGTCTGTATGAAAGATGGAGAGTAAGTTTGGGGAAAACATCCTATGATGTGAAAGTGCTCACTGGTCTTTAATCTTCAAGTGATTCAGTGATCTCCAAAGTCTCCTAGCCATAGCCAAGTCATTTTTCTTTGTTCTGGTTATAATTAATAACTTTCTTTCTTTTTTTCATTCTAGGAGTTAACATCACTATCAGGTGTGATGTTCAACCTGAGGAATGCAGACAAAATCATTAAAATAGAATAAAGACAATAGTTTTGTTAATTCTATTTCTCACTTGGCCTTGAAATACTGAGCTGGCATTACATGTAAATGTTATTAGAAATTGTTTCAGGTTTCAGACATGTGACTTACTTGAGAACAATGTCAACAATGCCACCTCTAGAGGGCAGTGTCCCATAGAGTCGTTCGATTTGTTCTTTTACATCACTATCAAAAGACAGAAAAAGTCTATACTATGTATGTTTATACTTTATGCAACAGAGATGTCCTGATAAAGCTCATACAAACACATACAAATACATACAAAAACCTTGACAAAGACTGATAACAACTTTAATAGCACCATGAATAGCACCACATATTCCCAGTGTAGGTTCTGAGGCTCTGATCCCGAAGGGGCAGGGAATGAGGATTAAACAGAAGAAACTGAAAAGGGCAATGTCCTCTGATGACCACTTGATAAGCATCCCTATGAGAGATTCAGTGAGTGAATGCCACCACACACAGCAACAGCCGAACCCTGTGCAGTTATTTCATTTACACTACAACTATGTAGTTGTCACATAATGAAACGTAACGATCTCTGCACCCCTGTAAGTGAAGTTCTTCTGAGTTTTTTTATTGATCGCATGACAACTATTTTGAAGTTATTTGAGTTCTTTTAAACTCGAATGTCAAGCTACCATATTGATCGCTGGCACTGCTGATTCTGCTGAATCTGCTTTTTGTTTTTGCGAAACCACCACGCTCAGGGTGCAGTTTGAGACTGAAGGGTGGTGTAGGGGGGCTTGTTACAAATTGAGATCCCGACTGTACCATAATTAACAAATTAATTTCTGAGGTGTTTTCTGGATGTAACGTGACTGGCTTGTTTGTCTTTGGACACTCAAGATGGTTGTTTGATTGGTTGATGTACAGTTTCACACACATTGATCTCACTGATCAATGTCGTGCTGACTAATTTTCTAGCGCAAAGATAGTACTGCATTTACATGTTGAAAACAACTATTAAATTCCTTCCTGTACCTCCAGAGCCTGATTAAAGCTCAGATCCCAGATCTTCATCTTGTGCTGCCTAGTAACAGACAAGCTGATTATTAACGAAGAGTTCCTGAGTCTAATTGTGCAACCTAAAGTTTTTGTACCTTTGGTAAACAAGTTGACTCTGCTGTGAGCACCTCATGGGGGCTTGTCAGCTCTTTGCGTAAGTTGTGCGTCAGTAATCAGAACTACAGGGGGTTGGGCCAAAATCTATGTCCAACACAAACTTTCTTTGGGTAATCTCTATTGAGCGTTGGGTCAGCAAATAATCAAACATCTGCAGGCTATCAGACAGATTTGACCTTTGCAAAAATCTTGCTGAGAATCTTAAGTATTAATAGATTTTTTTTTGTGTGTGAAACTTTTCATAGTTCAGTTTCATAACAAGTAATTGGAGTGATTGTCATTGCAAATGCTAGGAATGCATGAAGAAAACACATTTCTATTCATTATTAGCAAACCTTGACAGCAGGAGTTGCTGATGAACTGTAATGCAGATTCAAACAGTAGTAAAAGCCAAGTCAACAATAAATAATCTGTCCGTCTGTGAGTCTGCCCTTCATCATTTATCAAAAGAATTATTTGCTTCACCAGTCCGAAGTTTGAGTGACAGTCAACAGTTTAAATGGTGCCAACATTTTTTTTTTTAAAAAGCCAACAAGTATTTAAAAACCCAAGATGGTTTGAAAAATGGCAAAATGGCAGAAAAATGTTTTTAAAAAATAATGAATTGATTGATTTACTAAAAATATATTTTAAAAATAGAAATATATCATGCACATGCATGTCAGACAGTAATGTAAATCATTTCAATTCAGCTCAAACGCAACATCAAAATTCCAATGTGGAAGTCTGTAGAAAGTTTAAATGTGATGCTGTTTTTTTTTTCATTTAGACATTCATGATTCACATCCCTATAATCAGTATTGTCTGAAGAATAATTCAACTGCAGCCATATGTTGAGATCAGTCAAACATGAAATGACAGTATATATTTATGATGATTGACATTCACTGTGCCATTCACTTTGCAGTATACAGTAGGTAGTGCAGCACGTAGTGACATAGATTCAACATAGTTGTGTTTACATGATTTTTACAGCTTAACGTCACGTATGTCACGGCACGTAAGTCCTGCCTCTGCTGCCTGTTCAGATAAAGCCAAATACGTACATCTGCAGTCAACAGATCAATGCCTTTTACGCAACAGGCTAGCGCTGAGGCCTTACAAATACTGGCACACCATGACTGTGGGTAGTTGCGAAGCAGACGGGAAGGTATTTAAGAAGTAGAAACGGGGCAGAGAAGTAGTCGAAAAAGTTGGACAGTCGGAACATTATTTTAGAATACATTCTACATTTCTGGAAGATTTCATTTGTTTGCAAAATGCAAGCCATAAGTCAGTGTTCGGTGTGTGCCAGCCGTGCAGCAGGTGGACTTCTGCGGATTCCAACAGATGTTTCACTGCTGCGGACCAGTCAGATTGTGCTGAAGAAAAGAGCAGTGTGCACCACCCTAAGGTAGGTCATGGATCAAGTTATGCAATAAAAAATGATTGGATCACGTTCAAAAATTTTAAGGATGGATGTTATAAAATGCAAAAATATATTTTTTTATTGGTTTGTTCCAATCGTACAGATATTTACTCTCTATTAAATCTTCCAGCAGGTCAGAGAGTGGTGTACTATTTACCACCAGGGATCCTGGAGCACTGAAGTTGGGCAGATGGAACGATGTGGCATCTTTAAGTTTCAGCCATGGAGTTCATGCTCTTTCCCCGACAGATGTGAGTCTCCATGTATGTACAGTTTATGTACAGTACATTTGCAGCAGTATAATGAATTCCTTTAGAGAAAGATTTCTTAATCTTTCATTTGTTGTACACAAAGCAAAATTAAATTCCAGGTGTGTCCCGTTTGCAGCGAGACGACAGCCTCTCTCACGAGTCGCTCATCAGAAGAGCAGCATCAATGGTCACCGACGGTTCATGTACTCTCCTCTCCCAGACCACCCTGGCCCACATACATGCCCTCGCAGAATACTCAAAGGTATTTTCAGTTATTCAAGTCGTAATGACCAATCGTTATCAGTTAAAAAACAAAACAAAACATATTACTCTACATTAGACAGCTGCATGACTGATAAATCTGATCTGTATAAATTTCAAAATTCACACTTTTCATTTCATTTGTATGTGGATGATTTTTACTCAGTGATAATTGTGAAGAATTAAACATATTGCAGGATGATAATGTTAATGTTGAAGACACTGCCCTTGACTGTGTGTCCTCCATTTGTTTGCCATCAGGCTGTACACACGCTCATTGTCCTGCAAAAACGCTATTTGGCCTCACTGGGAAAACTCACCCCAGCAGAGGAGGATTCACTACAGCAGGTGATCATTGATCAGCGAGCCAAGGTTAGTCTGGGTTGTCCTTCACTGATATACAATTTTATCTATTATTATGCCATTCCAAGGAGACAAAAACTAAAAAATATATCCTTTGAGCATGTTTTGTCTTTTTACCCTGACAGGTTAATGACAATCTGAAAGAATGCAAACGTTCTGAGTCCATCTGGCTCGATGCAGTCAACCTGTGCAAGATGGTGACGGAAGCAGCCTACAATTGTGGTGAGCAAAGTCTGTGTACCGTATGGCGTGAGGATGTAATTAATCATTGTAGTTTTTATTATAATTTCTGACAGGGAGAACTTAACACGGGCTTGATTGGATACCATTGTATTTATAACTGTATGCTAATAAATGTCTGTATAAAATGTGCCAATTCCACGGGGTGGACAGACAAAAGTAATTCCTTCATCTCAATAAATGTTGGGTTTGGAGGTTTCATCTGTTGAAATGTCTGTAATTGGACAAATTGTATGCGTTCCCAGGAGCTGAGCAGGCGTCCATTGCAGTGAGGACAAACGTTCAGGTGTCCCAGTCCCAAGTTCAAGAAGCACAGAAAATCTCAGCAGATGCAGAGAAGGATCTTGCCAACATTAAAGTGGAAGAGATCCAAAGGATGGCCTACAATGCCTCGTTAGAAAACAGCGAGGGACATGAGATACATGAGGCTTATTTACGAGAGGACTGAGGCAAATACACAGAAAAGGGTCCTGGTGATTTCATTGTGTTTTGGATTCATGTCACCCTTTTTGGGGTGGTAGGGTGTTTATCCATTTTGAGGAAAGAGCTTGAGCACTGAAAACGCTAATTCCTCTTGCATTAATCATAATTTAAGATTATTTATTTGATTATTGAACGTCAGCTTCTGAGGAATTATTTTCATATTATAAAATGTTTCCCATTGAGGATTGTTCAGAAAATGACCATATTGCTGTAAGATGTATTTTTCTAATAAAAGTATATTGTGTAGTATGCTTACAATGTTCAGTTCATAAAACATTAAAAGGTTGTTTATTAAAAAAGCAGAGTTCCTTTATATGATTTACTCTCTTACTGACAAACTATGTTTGAATAACCCAACACAGACATTCTATCCCATACTCTTATTTTGAAAAAACACACTGGGGGTGTTGTTACTTTGCTATTGGCTGACAAAATAATTTAATGAGGAACCTTTTGATGGTTCTTAGAAAATAACTCTGCCTGTGGAGATCTGAAGCTGTAAATAAGTAAATATTTATGATAATATAACAGATGTAACGGTTGCAATATGTGCTTATTGGTCTGACAGTTATTTCATGTTGAAGTATTTCTTAGTTTATTGTGAAAGGAATATTTAGTTCAATTAATGAACATCGTAATTTTCAAAGGAATCAGCTGTTGTATGTTCCTTTTCCTTTCCTGTGCTTTTGTTTCTTCCTTGTTTCACTCTCATAGGTTGTGGGTTTCTGTGGGGAAAAAAATCTCAAACTCCATTCTGCAAATGTCAATATAAAGCCAAAAGGGCCGGGGTTAACAAAACATAGTGCTGTTTGTCATTTTGTCAGGGTACCCGGCCTCGAAAACCAGTTATAACCAGCTCTGTTACAGAGACAGACCATGAAAGATAAGAGCGGTAATCTCAGAATTCTGGACATGTACTTCTCTTCCTTTTAACTGACTCTCTACATTTAAGTGACAAAGTCAGAGCCCAGATTCACATCATCAGGAATGCTTCTACTTTAAACCACTTGCACTGTCCAAATTTGTACACGTATTATAATTTGATTCTTCTGTCATATGTGTTGTACCTAATGTAAAAATATGTGTGTTACTACCAAACGCTTAATGAAAATGACACCCGCATCTTTCGAATGTGGGAATCATTAGGCAGATGAGATGCAGATTAAAGGCGCTGCTGTTAGGTTCAAAAAGCCCAAATTCAAAACATGATCCAATAACCATGACAATATGCTGCTTTCCATGACAATATAAATTATACATGTGGATTCCTGTTTATTAATTTAGTTCACCATCCATTGTTTGCCTTTGTTACTAATCATCACATCACCCTGTCACACTGTTCTTTTGACCTGTGATATTTTGTGTGTGGAAGATTTATTGTTGGTTGTAGAATAAATGTGTTTCTTTCTTTCTGTTTGTAGGAGCCTTGATGAAAAAAACATTATTTTATAAGCAGGTGCAAGAAACTGTCTACACAAAAAAAGAGGCTTTACATTTATTGATATGGACCAAGAGCACGGTAATACATGCAAGAAAAAAGACACCAGGAAAAAGTTTCCCCAGGCTCAAAGTGTGTCAGTTTTTGTAAATGCCCTTTTTGTTGACCTGGGTAACATGACAATTGAAGCGAGACATTAAGACAGTAAAGTGTGTTCACCCAATACACCTCTGTCATCTCACCATCAGATCTGAAATGATTTGCGGCATCATCATCATTATTGTAATTATTATGAACAGTGATAGCAGGTACAACACACTCTGTAGACTGATATCTTTATCACTCATATAAATGCTCATAACATTGAAATGGTCAACGTGTGAACACACAAACATGTGTTTCATTTACACAAATAACACTTCACCAACAATCGAGACAAAAGGCAATGTCACTAAAACTTAGCATCACTTGGTCTTGTACAAACCACAGAGAACATGTTTTTTCAGCGCCTGACAGTACATTTTGTCCCTGAGGCCATAAACAAGAGGGCTTAGGCATCTTGGAGCAAGAATAAACATAATGTAATTGAAGTACCTGACATTTATGAACAGTATGATATTAATCTGCAGTGCAGCTGTCTCTATGAAAGGACACCACATCTGAGTGAGGGAGAGGAGCAGCTGGAAACCATGAAGAACCACTGTTCTGAGACCTTTCCGTGCTGACTTGTTATTCTCCACCGATGCAGCTTTGGACACTTTCATTATTTTCATATATGAGAACACAATGATGACACCCATGATCAAGAAGAAGAACTGACTAACAGCTGATCTGAGATGTCTCTGCCAACTCAAAATAACAAGCGTATCCACTGAGCAAACTATGTCTCGGTAGTAATTACTGTGGGTAGAAAAGACAAAGAGGCACAAGAGAAAAGCAATGGATGGTAAAAAGCTGAGGACGTAGATGATGAGGATAATGGGCAGAGCTCTGCGTGTGGTGCACAGTGCCGTATGCCTCAGAGGCATGCAAATTGCCACGTAGCGCTCCAGGGTCATAGCTGTCAACGTTATTGGTGTGGCATGAGCGTAAATAGAGGACACAGTAAAGAGGATGACACATAGCCAGACCTGACTTTTCAAACCAAGGAAATTCATGATCATTGCAACATCTGATATGATTAAAATCAGAGAATCAGCATGTAATGCATTCACAAATAAAATGTAGCGCATGGTTGTGCGGAAGATCTCCTTCGTGAAAAATACTACGATCAAGACAGTGTTGATGCAAAGGAAAATCAACACAAAAACCTGAATGACAATGACACGCTCATTCCTCTTTGTCAGTGATTCATTAAAAGCTACTGAAAGATTATGGGCCATGTACTCTATTTCTACGTAGCAACCAAATTAATACAAGAAGTTTAGTACACGGTAACAACTGATATATCACTCAGATTTGCTTCACATACCAGTCCCCGATCACAGCATCAAGTTCAACACACTGAGCTCCCTCCTCTGAGCTCAGCCTCCTCAGAGAAACCTTATAAAGACACCAGCGGGGGGGCTCATGCTGCTTGTATCGCGCAACACTGTCGTCATTACTGGCAACTTCCAATAAGATGTCATGACAGTTGGTAAAACTTCTTGATGGATATCAGTTGGCCTGTTTTCAACAAAAACATTACATACAATCGATGAAAACAGGGAAGTGGCCAGGCCTGGATGACCTGCCTGCTGGATAATATAAGAACCCCCGTATTGCATAAGGTGTACATGGAGGTGTTTGAGTGGAGCTCACTACAAGATACATTTAATGATGCGTTGATTTCATGAATATCTAAAAAGGATAGAGATGGTTCAGCCGTAAGTGTATTGGGGGTGGGCTGCAAGATCTCGCTGACATCACGACAGAAGTAAATACTACCAGATTTTATAAATGGTGATCAGGTGGGCCTCGTTAACAACAGGGCATCAGCAGACAATGTGTGCCTCACATGGTTGCATCGTAATAATCCAACCTCAGTGGGGGCCCTGACACTTGTTGCTGAAATGGCTTTTGACAGGGTAGAAAGGGGTTCCTCAGGTCCATCATGTCCAGATTTGGAAAGGGTAAAGTATTTTTGTAAGTGGATAACAATACTATATTCTAGCCAGGGAGCAGCAGTAACCTAACAAATAACATTATCAGACTTCTTTAGGCTCTCACGAGGAAATAGCAATACAGGAAGATACAGAGATCAAAAGGGTGCATGCAGAGGGGAGGGAGCACACATTCGTTATGTGTGTGGATAATATTCTGGGGGCAGTGGTAGACCCGAGCAGGTCCCTGCCAATACTACGAAACAATATTGATTCCTACTCTAAACTATCAGGTTATAACATAAACTGGCACAAATCAGAGGGCATGCCTATGTCGCATGTATGGTATGCTGCCTCAGTGACATCACACCGCTCGGATTCACATGGATACCATCAGAGATGGAATGTCTGAGCATCCTTCTGAGTGCAAATATGGATGAGATGATACAATCAAATTTGGACCTAATCCTACAGAAATTTAAAGAGACAGAACTACTGCAAGCTCAATTAGAATCGAAACAGAACGTCAGAGATCTACATATCTACCAGTGGACGGGAATATTCTTCAAAACTCGATATTGACTTATTCTACGGAGGTCAGTACACAAAAGGTGTGGAACACCGCATTTAAAACAGACATATGTTCACTATGAAACAACCCAGCTATACATATTGGGAGGAATTTTCAGAGTTACTGCAAAAATGCAAAATGCAAAATGTGTGTGTGTGTGTGTGTGTGTGTCAGACTTTTCTGTTGCATCACATTAGACAGTGTAAGCATTAGATAATACCTAAAAAGTGAGTTCAGCTCAGTTCAGCTCAGTTCATCTCAGGCTGTTTTCACGTTGTGAGTGTCTTTTGTTAAATATGCTGGAAACGGTGACATGATCAAATCCAAAGATAGTCTCTCAAGTTAACTCTTTTCGCAGTTTACTGGCTTTTACTGTACAGCATGTGATCATTGTTTGGCCTGTGCAACTTGTGATCGCCAACTTTTAGACTGTCACCAGGGAATAATGGTGCTAATCCTCTGAAGTGTCGGTCAACTTGTTTTTCCTCTTGTTATTGTGTTTTCTTGAATGCTAATTAGACTGCTTAGATTGTGTATAGTAGTATTGTGTATAGTAATGAACTCCAGTGAAACTAATTAGGAGTCATGGTGTCATTAATTATTTAAACACTGCTGTTGTTGATGCTTAATGAATGCCTTGTATGCCAAACCACACTGGAAAGAACTTTCAACAAATCACCCGCATGGACTTTCAACAGTAAATGAATGACCGATTAATCATTCTACTGTATTTTGTATTTCTGAGTACTTTAATCTGTCTATCTGCCTGTCTATCTAGCTAGATAGCTAGATAGCTATTATAAATTCGAGTATATAAAAGAATATTTGTTCATATTCTTTGTTTTCAGTACTGGTTTGGGCTTCATATGGACTTTTGCTCTACGTCGGCAAAGAAATTCATGGACAAAAAACGACGTACTACCTTTCTGGGGTTGTATGATGAAGGCAGGTATTTGGATGACTGTCCTATGGAGTGTGAACAGGATAATGTAATGTGCTGATGTGGACGCCAGAGGTCAGTGTGTAAACATGTAACATAAAACTGTATCTCTGGCCAGAGAAACAGAAAAAATGCCAGCTGAATTTCTTCTCAAAACTACAGTCATCATAATATGACGGGTAGCTCTTGAAAACAAACTTTGTATTTACATATTTACGCTGACGTTTGTACTTTTCTTTGATCATCATGAAAAGAAGTACACACCTGAACACATTGAGAAAATGAAAACGACAGGTTGCTGCTGGAGATTCGGCAAACCAAACCTCCACAAGGCCAAGAAATGATGAACGTGACGTTCCCTCCGTATGAGGACAGAGGTGTACGGTCGGTCAGCAGCGGAACCTGTGATCAGTGAGGGGAGCATTAATTAGTGGCGGACCAACATGGCCGCGTTGCCGAAGGGGAGAGTGTTCCTACGTTTTCTACGGTAGGCTGTGTTTTGACGAAAGGTGGTCCTGTTAAGGGAACTTTGTATAAGCGCTGAGCTAAAGCACGGCATATCAAGATAATCCTGAGTAAAGAATGAAAGTGTGTACTGTTTGTACAATTGATGAATGACAGCAGCCTGTCCTCCGAATAGCTAAACCGGAAGTTGTTGGAGCGGAGTTTATTATCACTATCACCACGTTATTAATATACACGTTTATCACAATGAATTTGAAGACGTACCACACTTAACTTACATTCTTCTGTGATTTTGTGTACTCAGTTTTGTGTACTCAGTTTTAGCTTGTAAATAAAATCGACAATGGTAAATGTCAGGACTTCAGTCAAATGCGACCTGTATTGACATGTTGTTTTTGCAGGAGGTGTGCGCCTGTCTTATTCCCCAAAATTAAAGCTTCAGGTGACAAACAGGGAAAATGGACAAATATTGTGTACAGCAGTGTTGTGTCCTTAACTGTGGGCGGTGGGCTGTGTGCTGTTCCCTTCACACAGGTGTGTTGAGTTTGTCAGCTAACATCTGTGGAGTGTGTTCAGTAGGTGAGCAGCTCAGTTATACTCAAAACGAAAAAATGCACTCAAACGTCCCAAGTAATTGCAGTGTTCTTCCTGATTTCAGGGTTGTTATGGACACAGAACATCTGTGTGATTGCTCAGCGCTCTATTAGAGCGGATCAACTATGCTCAGCACTCAGTTAAACCTGCTCACTGTGAGCGCTCACCTACTTAATGCGCCCTGTGTTTCATGAATACGTAGACCTTCCATGCAACTTCACTGATCTTGGGATTGTATTTTTCCATCTGCAGGTTCAAAATCTCTCTCATGATTCCCTGATCAGACGAGCAGCATCCCTGGTTACAGACAGTTCAAGCACTTTCCTCTCTCAGACCACTTTGGCGCTCATAGACACCCTCACAGAGTATTCAAAGGTACTTCCATGTTCTATGTCGACAGGAAAGCCTTGTATCATTATGAACGTCCAGGCTTTATTAAAAGGCAGTCATTTTCATAATAAATGCAATTTTCCATTTTTGACCATTACACATTCAGATTCACTTTTATTGACCCCTTTGGATGACTCCTTCGGGGAAATTAAATTAATTACACCGATAGATCGGAAGAAGGGTTTATCTCAGTACCTAGTAGTTAGCTGTGTACTCGTACCACAAAATGCTCTACTTTTCAATCATAAACAAACAAACAAATGTGCCAATTTGCAGTGAATGTGTATGGTGACAAATTCCAATCCATGATTTCCTAACTTGTGAAATCTGCCCTAGCTCACTCTAACTCATCGACATTAGCAGAGATTATAACACCATCACCAAAGAAAACCATAAACAAAGTACTGACATGGAAGCATGTATGTCTACCCTTTGTACCCACTCATTTTCAACCCGTTCGTGCACCTTTTGTCCCTCATCTCCATATTCAGACATACCAGTCACGACAATAGCAAAGAGTTTCAGTTTTATTCCACCCCAGTTAAAATGTGGTGTTTGAGCATTAAAACAATGTTTCTCACTTATCTGACCTTAAGTACTCCTTGCATGACCTGACTCAACAGTTTGCACCAGCCTCTTTTTTCCGAAAGTAATAAATATATGACTTATATTGAAATATGTTCTGCCACTTTTTGCCACCAGGCTGTGCATACACTCATTGCTCTACAACGACGCTATTTGGACTCACTGGGAAAACTGACCCCAGCAGAGGAGGATTCCATCTGGCAGGTGATCATTCGCCAGCGAGCAGAGGTTAGTTGTCAAATGTAGGAACACTATGCTCATAACCAACATCTTGTTAGCAATTTGTTTTTCTGACCTCATAGTAAACATGAAACAACACTGCTGGAGATTTTTTTTTTGGTGTTTATCTCTGATAGATCAATGACAGACAAGATGAATGCAAGCGGCTCGAGTCAACCTGGGTCAACGCAGTCAAGTTGTGTGAAATGGCAGCTGAGGCTGCGTTAACTGCAGGTATGCAAAACATGTCTGCGTGATTGAACTGTGGGATGTCATGGAGTAGGAATTCTCAGGTTTTCTTGTTATGATGTGTTCAAGTACCACCCACTTTGGCTTTGTATGCCAGTGTTTGTGCCACTGCCTATTCATCTGCCATCAGCGTTTTGAGTATGGATCATTTGATGTCACTCAGCTGCACTTTGTGTCAAACTCTATGGAGATGATGGAGGGAAGTGCCATGACAACACCAAATGCAAGTTTTCGACAGGTGCCGTGTGAAACATTTTTTGGATTTGTGTGTTTTCTCAGGAGCTGAGCAGGCGTGCATCACGCTGCAGACAAATATCCACCTGCTCCAGACCCAGGTGGAGGAAACACGGAAACTCTCACAAGATGCAGACCAGAAGCTGGCTGAGGCTAAAGTCATGGAGATTGAACGGATAGCTCAACACGCTGCCTCTTTGGAGTATAATGATGAAGACGTACCTGAGGCTTACCTCCGTGAGGATTGAAACAATTAGTTATATGACCGAAGAGGAGGCATCAGAATGCTTTAAATACACTCAGATATGAACACATGTCTTTTGAGGTCTATATCTGGGTTTGACTTTCTTAGAAGGGTGTTCATATTTATGTCCTCACATCTGCACAAATAAAGCTAAAGGATCATACAAACAAAGGACACATCTGTCCCTCTGGAATTTAGCTATTCCATTCATGTGTTTGGTCTTTGGACAATTCATTCGACATGTGATGATCATCTTCCTGAGCAGAGCTTTGTGTTAGTTTGTATTGTACCTTGACTAGCAATCAAAGTAAATATTAGTAAAGGCGTGAACACTGGCATGTTTTATTTGGTTGTATGAATGCACAATAAAAGTAGTAAATTCTTGCTATGGCTCTTTTTTATATATATACTGTATATAACCCTCAGTGTATCCTCTGGTTTTAAAACAACCACTACTACAAATAAAGGCTTCCGCTTCATACAGTTGCCAAAATATGACAGTTGGTTGAAAATAGCATTATTTTGTCACAGTTGTCCTGACGTCAGGGTTGTGAACATATCCTCTGTGGTCGTCTTGGAAAATGCCGAGGTGACCAGAAGCCCACTCATAAATAAAGTAAAGGCACCACACAATTGGCTGAGCAACGCTGTAATTGTGAAATTCCGCTTTTTTTTCCCCCTTCTTTTTTGCATGTGACTGCCTGTGAATGAACGTACCAATGATCACTTGTTTATTTCTCAGAGAACATCTTCTCAAGGTGGTGTCAGTTTACTTGTTATTCACGTCCTTCATTTTCACTCAACAGCTCTACCTTCATTGCAAATTACCCATGCACTGACTGACTGTTGTAAGGCTCTTAGGTTGTGACACACTCACTCACTCACACGCAGCTGTCATCACGTCATCCACAATGATGAAACAGTGTTTTCTGATGCATTTAAAGTCCAATAGTTCTGACTATGTCTTGTGCATTTACCAGATTTACTAAAACGAAACATTCTTTGCTCTGTGTGCATTCTCCCAGCAGATGGCGATCTAAGTTACAACACATTATCCATTCATTCAGTTGAATTCCTCGTGTTTTCATTCCCAGTTCAATGAAATTCTACCCATGTTAGTCTATGATTATTTTCCATGTTCCATGTCAATTTCGTTTTTAAACCAACCAACCAAGTAGTCATACTATGTTCTTTGGAGAGCCCTCGGTCAGGCTATACTCTATTGGCATTTTGTGTGAATGAACATGCTACACATTGCAGTGTTGCATGGATTTCAGCCCTTTGCTGGCAATATCTGTAATTTTCTCTGCTCACTTGTGTGCTTTACATTGATGAAGTAAGTGGGACACAACAGTTGAAACACATCTCTTCCTTCCAGTAATGTGAATACAATAGTTGGTCGGTTTTAAATGTCTTCACATTGCCTTCCAAAGGTCAGCGTGTGCCACTGAGGTCTGTTTCAGAGGGAGCTCATTACGGGTACAGACCTGTGTGGCGCTATGAACAAATACAGGTAGCATCAGCAGTATGGTGACCTCTACCCGCTCTAGATGGTCAAGCTTTGGCAGGAGATGGGATTGTGAGTGTGGGGGAGCATTTGAGGTGTTCAAGCGCTGGCTCACCAGTGTGACTATTGAGGAATGTTGTGTTTAAACAAAGTCTGTTTTCACAGACTGTAAAACCAAATGTCCCAGACAGTCTGTGTGGATGTATGTGCATCCACTGGTCACAGGGAAGGTGGTGCCAGTGTGGCCTGGAAGAAAATGTAATAATTCTTGCCGACAAGTATTTTTGCAGCAAAAACCCTCAGTGAGGTAACCACAGTTACGAAAGGTTGTGGGTCATCAATGTTTATTATATGAAGGGGCATTTATGCAGAATTTATGCAGCCCATGTTGTGATAGTGCCATGAATGAGCTTGCCACCACAAAAGTTAATATTATTAACACATTAAACGTTTTATGGAAGGAAATATGTACAAAATGTGATGTGAAGATGTGATTTATAATCTCATAAATATACCAGTTCTGTTACATTGCAAAGTGGCCCAGGAGGGTAGATTGATTAGTGAAAAGGGCAGCACTTTCACCTGGGGATTTATAGCTCCTTAAGGATATAAATAAAGCACCAGAGGGTATATAGGCAGGGGGTATAGTGTGGTGACACATCATGGGTCATGCTTTAATCACAATGAAGCTGAGCTGCGGCGCGGGAGAGGGAGACACCCTACAGACTTCCCTGAAGATGGGCCCGAAAGGCATCACAGCACAATAAAAAAGAGTGCCTTCATCATGAGGGAACCACGTCGAAATGACATTTTTGCTTATCTTAAGTGAATAAACGTGATGTTCGCGTCAATCTGCTGAGGGAGCCGCTTTATCAATCTGTGTGACAATGCGTGATAACGCTGTGCTGCACACCAGGCTGGATTCCTACAGGTGTCTGTGCAAAAGCTGTACTTATCTCAAACAGAACAATGCAAGGCTGCTTCACTGGCACATCTGTGTTTCTGCACTAAAGCTGGCGAGAGTACTATTTTTCAGGAATAGACATTTGCAGTAATCAGAGGCGTGTGACCGATTTGTCCTTCAGGAAATGATTTCTGGGGTTTTATATTAACTTTCACATTCACTTCCTTGTTCCTTCATTTGTTTTACATTGTCCCCAAGACATGTACCTTAACAGTATTGCTTTGTTAGGTGTCTTCCAATTTATGCAGAATTAGGTGGCGTTAAGCCAACCCTTTATTAATTCCTTAACAGGGAAGTTTTGGCCACTTTACAGGAGAACATTCATGTATATTCAGTATATCTGTGAAGGTTCTCAGTCATCCAGGTCATGGTATCTTGCTGGGTTAAATCGTAGGCAACTGGACTTCTGGTGTATATTCAGTATAATATGGGTGTCAAACACGACGAAAATGGGCCATAACTGGTCCAGTTGAATTGAATTGAATTTGCAATACATGGTAACATTAGCATTAGCTGCATGGTTGACCCCTAACAAATGTGTTTATTGTAGAGGGATTTGAAACGAGTTTTGCTGAGTGGTTGCAGATTTCCTCTCCAAAAGCAAAACCTCATTCAGTAATCTCCATTTATGTACTAAACACCTGTCCAAACACGCTTACACTCCACAGTCACACACTGATGTTGGTGATGTCAGCTCACATTCACACAGCGAACAACTAGGATTGAGCAGGGTCAAACCACCAACCTTCTGGTTATTGAATGACCTGCTCAATCTCCTGGGCTATATGATATAAATTCAGTAAAAAACTAAAAAAAAACAACAAACAGATTTTAACTAGGCCACGCATTATTGTGTAGTAATGCTGCAGTTTATAATTAATTATAACCTAACATCTTTTAGGTGACAGAGGGTTTGGGGCCCTGGAAAAGTTGACAGTCCAGAATCACCTGATTTGTTACAGGACAAGTCATCAAAATGGTTTTAAGAATGATTACATTTCATTCATTCTACTGCACCACCTCTGCCAGTAAGTTACCATAACAGAGATTTATCAGGTTCACTAATTCACTCTGTGCCAACATCTTAGCTCTTTAACAGGACTAATCAAACTGACAGGACTCGTGTGTGTGTGTGTGTGTGTGTGTGTGTGTGTGTGTGTGTGTGTGTGTGTGTGTGTGTTGCTCGTGC
>CAAKHB010007423.1:0-29384 GCA_901007665.1 Aeoliscus strigatus | reverse complement strand
GAGTGGTACAGCCCACGCGGGTCGGTCAGTCCTCCCGAGCTCGAGCGAGCGAGCCAGACGGAGCGGCGCAGGGACGCGCGAGGAGCAGCGACCGGGAGCGGTGCTCAGTCAGACACGAACCATGGAGAAAGAGTCACCGCTACGGAGGTGCCTGCCTTCAGATGGACTGCGACTTTTAACATCCCTTCTCACCTTATACGGACTTACCTGTAAGTTCTTTGTCATTCCGCCCACACTTATTTCGAGGCCATTGGAAGAAGTTGTCTGCGTTTAGTTTCTGATAGAATGTGCTAAAACCAGCTCGAAGTCCTCCAGTCAGAAACACCTAGCTTTAAGCTAACAATCCCAGTCCCAGTTGATAGTTAACAGCGTTGCGTAGCCTGGAAAGTATGGTTCACTGCCGTTCACCGTTAGCTCGAAGCCGTTCGACTTTGCCTCTAGAGCTCCGTTACTTCTCACAGTTCATGCTAACTTATAGCCTCATACAGACACTGCTACTGCTTTACTGAGACCAGTCTAACTGTCTGTATTTGGGACATGAGACACGTTTAATCATGATTTGATTGAGTTTAACGTTAAGTTTAACGTTACTTATGTTAACCACAACATGACCTAATGTTAGCTAACATCTTTTTTTCAGAGAGTGATGGGAAAATACCGGCTGGTTTCTCTTCCAATAACATGGCCAGATGTTCACAGATATTAACATTTCAGTAGCAGAGGTATTCAACAGTAGACACCAAAGTAGGACAGTATGGGTGTCACTTGTGGTGACCCAGTGGAGCCCTTTGGTTGAAAGGTTTGCAAAGTGGTTGAAAACAGATGGGTGTGTTTGGAAAAAGAGGCAGCAGAGGTGGTGGCAGGGGCGATGGAGACATATTTGCAGAGAGGCACTGCAGTGGCAGAGTCTCTGGAAGTATTGACCTGCAGATGGGCTGGATGCCAGCCCGCTGGAGCCCCCTCCAGACTCTGCACTGTGCCGAGTTGTGCAGCTGGAGGGTTTGCTGCCTCTCTTTCCTGAGCTGGAATGACAGGATACGACAGGTCTGCAAAGAGAAAAGAGGACACAGCACAGATGGATTGCATTCTGCAAAGGAATAACACTCAGAGGTTTAAAGCTGCAAGGAGCATGAAACATGACCAGCATGTCTAATTGTAGGAGTGCAACAACCACATATAACAAAGCAGTAAGTTCACAATCTTAGAGGCAGGAAAACAGCAAGTATCACATTTATGTCACCAGAACTATGTTCAGTCACTGCATTGTGTTTAAAAGATTCAATGCAATAGCCACTTACTTGCAGCATAATTGAAGTTTGTTTGATTTTTTGTAACTTAAAAAAATCAGACTCCTGTATTCTGACTGAGATATGCAACTTTTTTTTTTTGCTGATTTAGTACCCAAGTCCTTACTCCCATGACTCTGCAGATGTTGATGTTATATTGGTAATGCCAGCCCCAATGTTGATCCTTACATGAAAATGCTAATATATATCAACCAGTTTACGGTCTGGATGTCAGCCTGTAGTACGTCTTGATTTATTCCCTCATCTGTCAGTGTCGTTCATCCACACCCTTGCAAAGTCTACACAACTTTTTCTGTCTGTAACCACAGAACACTGGTTTATAAATCAGCATGGAAGACTGATAACAAAGCACTCTTGTAAACTAAGCTGATGCGTTTTCAAACACTGTGTCATTTGGTGCAGTGTGTGAAGGTCGTATTCTGACCAGAAAAATCAATAGCCAGATTCACAGGATATCACAGGTTTTGTTCTGAGTACAAAAACACTGTGTTTATTTTTGAGTGTCCATAGCATATAGTTGAATGTTGCCCAGGAGTGTGTTAAGTGTAGCACAAAAATGCACAAGGACTTGGTGACCAAAACAGCTTTGAGGTCAGTTTTTTTGACAGTGTCATTCTCAGACACCCCTCGGTGTAGACAAGTCATGAGGAGGGGATTCATTTAAGGCGTGGCTCCAGGCTGTGTGGTCTGTAATTGAAGACCATAGTTTTGTGGTTTCTTCTCTTGGAGCTGCATGATTCACAATCTAAATAAATAATGTAGTAATGGGGCCACCGAAATTACAGACTCTAAACAGAAATAGATTTGAAAAAGCGGTGCACATCTGAGCAGGTTTAGTCTGTAGAGACTAGTTATTAATAAGAAGCATCATTAATAAATCAGAATAGTTTGTGCTTTGTCAGCATACTGTATGAAAGGAGGCTGATTAGTTCAGGCGAGCTACAGTTTTAAATAGGTAATATATATGTGTCTCTGTGTGTGTGTGTGTGTGTGTGAGAACGTACTTTGTTTTATGGAAAGTAAGAAACTCAATGAACTGAACTTGACTCACTATTTTACTTACAATTATTCTCGTGACGTGACATATTCATTTGAATGACATGTGCTCCAATGACCAAAAACATTTGTGAACTCCTAATGCTCCTTGATTGGGGTTGATTATCAGAACTGGTTGTTTGCTGTTTAAATTATGAAAGAAATGACCTTATAATAAGTTTCAGCATTTGGGTGAACATCTGTTGGCCATAGCTTGTGCTCCTCTGAGCCTCTAAATGGCCTCTCTGTTGTGACGCATAAAACACATGGAGTGATTTCTTTATGAAGGAAAACCATCAGCAGATGAGTGTCTTGCTTTCTTTGGAGATGGAGTGGCAGTGTGTGGGGCTCAGGGACCACGCAGACTGTGGTCACAGCTGCTGTTGACTCCACCCTTTGCTTCCGCTATCCCAACAGACTAAGCTATCAGAAACTGTCGGGAAAACTGCACCCCTGTAGTCCATCAGTTTAGTCCACAGCTTTAACTTCCAGCCTATCTTAGCCTATCTCTGGACATGCTGCTATAAACTGATACACAAACGGAATAATGTCTGTAACACCAAATGTGGTAATTAATGAAGACAAATAGACATTCTGTAATAACAGGGTGTTGTCAAATCACACCAAATTGAGCAACTTTTAACAGGAAACGTCATGATTGCAGGCAAATATGTGACTTGTCATACTGCGCAGCATGAATACTAATACATCAGTATTCACTACATGAATAAAAGGGATGAGGCTGTGGAATCAGTGTAATGAAGGATGAACTGAGTGACTTGTGCCCTCTGTTTGAACCTCCTGTCTTATAAAAAAAGTTCCTGGCATCTTCATGTGGATTGTAGAGGGAAAAATACGTCTGTCTATCCCACATCCTTATGAATGGTGGAGACAAATGTCTCATCAGTGTTTCTACCTTGTGCTTCACCTAATTCATCTCAAGTCCATGACGTCATTAACCCAGAGCATGCCAGAGTTATTTAAACTATATTTTAAGTCTTTCCAATTGTTAAGTGTGAGATTTTAAGTATTTTTCTTTACTCAGGATTTCATACTGTTGAGCTCCAAATCACATCAGACAGTGAGTGCCACTATTTTGCTGGATGACATGCTTTTACAGTACTACACATGCACTTTATGTGGCTGAAGTCCAAACACAGCACGCTGAAACCATAAGTACTAGCCAGCTAAAGAAAAGGGAACTGATCTAAAGCAACAGTCACACAAAAAAATCACTGTTTTCTTTGAATGACCATTGTTGCTTTTAATAATAACAACACAACAAATAACTGTCGCAGTGTCACTGGCATTGCTCATATAAATGACCATAGAGAATGATCGTCCAACACACACCTTCCCTTCTTTCCTTTAGATGTCTGGTTGTCACTTTTTTGTTCACTTATAGTCTTTTATGCAGGCAGCTGTTTTTATTACTGTCTCAGCACTGAATACCAGGTGAACTCTTTACAGTATTGAATGTTTACCCCATGTAGCATAAGGTTCAGGAAAGGGTGTGGTAGATCTGAGCCAATTTCTTCTGCAGGGGATTATTACACTATAGCGTGAGTCTAGATAGGTTTGTCGATCAACAACATCGGCCCACTCTTCATTACATAAATTGGGTCATTATCTGCACACGGTATCCTCGATCTGTCCCATCTCTAAGTGGCCAAAAATCAGTTCATGCAAATGTAAATACACTTGTTTGATTGTTTTTCAGATAAAGTGCTTGGGCATGGCAATGAAGTTGAAAAATATTAAGTGGTGGCACAAGCATATGTTGGTTTTAGTCTTTTCAAAGCATTTACCGGTCTGGTCCATAAGTGGCTAATAGTACTTCTCATGAGTTTCATTAAGCCAATAACAGCAGTTCACAGTCATGAGCAACACAAAGTAAATGAGGGGAAATACAGGAAAATACACAGCTAAATGCTTAATTACAAGTGCTATTTGCTGTTCCTTAGTTGCTCACTAAATACGTCTAACACAGACAGTATTTGATTGTTAAAATCTCTGAGGATACTTTGCTTTGCTGTAGAAATGTCTTCCAGATATTTCCATGGTGAATTACCTACAATGAATGAACAGAAGGGTACCTTTACAAACTTTTATTTACTAAAAAGAGGGTCACAATGTGCTCCAAATGTTAGGGTCACTTGGACACAGTAGGATCACTGTTTGCCTTAAAGATACATACATGCCAGGGTGTTCTCACTGAAGCTTTTCAAGAACCCTGAGATGTACATGGGGTTATGGGAGACAGGTGTGGCTGCGGTTCACCTCTCAGCCTTGTTTGTTTTCACCCATTCCGCTGTCAGGTGGTAAGGCCGTTTGAAATCAGACGTATGCACCTACATACTGTACAAGTAGGAGATGAGAAATGCTGAAGGAAGCTCTGCTGCAATACTTTATTTTTTTTAACTGAATACTTAGGTACTCTACATAAATGCTGCTTTATAAAGGGGATTGTTCGTGATAGTTCTAAAATTGACAAAATTCACAAATTTCAGTGAGTAACATCAGAGTTTCTGGTGACAAATTATAGTCTGTAGTATATAGAGTATGATGTGGTCAAACTTGGGCTAAAGCATATGGAAAAGGGACCTACTGTATCTACTGGGCTGGCCGATTATTCCTAAAAAGATCACAAGGTTGGTTCACACATACATGCAATCTCATTTCTAAATGATAGTGAATCTCCTGCTCCTATTTCATAATTTATTCAAAATGAACTGCACTCAGGCTCTCCCTCATTTGCTCCATATCAATCACAGTTTGGTGTCAGTGTGGCTATGGATTAGCCTCTTATTCTGCTATACAACGACACTTAATGGACTCATCAGCGTCATGCTTGTCAGTTGATGTGTAGATATGCAGGAACACAGATACTTTTACTTTTACCAGATGAAGTGGGAGCCACAGTTCTAATGAATAAAATGACTGACTTACAGGTGGCGATAAGATTGTTGGATGATGCCTGGTGATTCCAGTTCGTGGAGTTATTTTCAATTGAAATCTGAACACTGCACACAAAAAATCTGGTATTGCAAGTGATGTTCTGGCGCTGTCACTAAGAGAATTGTGGTCTCAATTCCCAGGGAGGACATTTTAAATTTATATTTTTTTAAGTAGCCCTGGTCCCTCTAGGTTATGTCCTGAATAGGACTGTGATTAACTATATCCCTGCTGGTCTAAAGACAGTTTAATCTGAAGTTTCCTGCCCTGTTTGTATATCTGAAGTATTCTTTTTTTCCCCCATGTAATTACATTTTGTTTTTACATTTAGTAAATAATTGATGACACGAAAACTAGTGGCCAGTTAAATTGGAGTTGGAAAACAATGTCACATGTTAAGTGCTTTGTAGAAAGGACAACACAGTGAAAGATTTATTGTTTAACCTTTGGCTTTTAGACCGACTATAAATGGGGTGCTGCCACCAAAATATTTTTCTTTTACAAAATTGACTTATATATTATTAGAACAGTATATCATAGCAGAGATGTAACTTGGTAAGCTTGGATATTGTGTTACTGGCTATAGACATGACAGATATAGAAGGGGTGGACCTCTGTCCTCATGGTGTTCAAATGGCATGTAAGCAATAAAAGTTGGTTACCAGTTCCTTTTTTGAATATACTTTAGAGAAGTTCGACAAGATTTGGGCAATACATGTCATCATATTTGGCCAGTGGGGTGACCCTTTTTTTTTTTTTTTTTTTAATTTACCATGTGTCCAACATGACCTAGGAACCAAATCTCCTTGTTCTGGGTGGGTGGGAATGTAAATCAAGGGGCCTTTTCTAATCTGTTGCAAAAAGAGGGTGAGAGTAGGTGCACGGAACAGTGGGTGTTCTGAGAAGATGAAATGTGAAATCCCTCTGACCAGGAAACTGCTGCTGCACTGACCATAGAACTTTTACTGACCATTGGATACACCCTGTACAGATGCAGGATTTGGTTGGGCTGCTTTATGTCCTGCTTTACCTTTAGCCACATTAACCAATTTTTCATTGTGGTTGCTCACATCTTGTCCTCTGTTTAAAATAATTGACACTCTGGATAATGATTCAGATTCTGACTACTTTATTTGTCCTAAAAAAGGCAATTTAGTTTCTCCAGATAAAGTACTTATACTTTGCACTGTGTGCAGGTTCCACATGACACTGATGTGCAAATGACTGTCAAAATACTGCATGTTGCTGCCAGTCGTCAGCAGATGAAGGCATCTTAAAAAAGAAAAAAAACATCTAAAATAGGACAATCATGGGAAGGACTTTAGAGAAAAATGTGTAATGTGTAATTCCCTGTGGGTGTCTGTGGTGTGTGGGAAACTGTGTTTCCACTCTGCCGGATTGGCCTAATGAAAGTACAAGTAGTCCATTCAGACCCAGTCAAGGCCAGCAGAGTCTATGATTAACAGAGAACTGTTCTCCCCACTCTGTCCCACCCATCCTCAGCCCCACCTCTGCCACCCAACATGGACTGAATTTATTTCTGTTCCAATGAATATCAGAATTTATTCAGATTTTATCAAGAGAAGTTCACCTTTATTATTCAGTGCAATGGATGCAAGTCCACTTTGAATGGCATCCATATGATTTTCTCACATTTCAGTCGGATCATTGTTAAGGTGGTATGAGGAAGTGTTTCTCTAATGTCCATCCAAATACTGTGTGCACAGGTGGATGTCACATTTTCCATAGTTTTAATCGAAGCGTGTGTCCACATGGCTTTTTTTCCCCCAAAATATAAGTACTTTGGAATTGACTGACCTTGTGAAACAGTAGATGGTTGGTTGGTTCACCAGGTTGTTCCACAGAAGAATTAACAACGATGATGGGCACATTCATGATAAAAACTCAGTGGTCTGGGTGCAAAACTGCACAGCATTTTTGTCTGAAAAGATGTTTCAGTTATCTGTGTGTGGCGTTTGGATAATTGTTGAATACCATTAATGTGTTAACGATACATGAATGTGACACAAGGTCTGAAAGGCTTTTTTTCTAGGAAGGTGGCAGTAAGGACAAGTCAGTTTCACATAAGGCATGAAAACGGGTGAGCAAGAGTTCAGCCTCAGTGCAATTTCCAACACGTCTTTGAAGTAATGAGAATTGCAGTGTGCTCCTATTAGCACCAACATGTCAGGGATGTCATACACTTTAGCTCTAATTGAGAAAGGCAAAAGTAGATGCCCAAGACTGATTTAAAATGGTTCCATATTGTCAGCGAACAACCAAAACAAATGTATTACTGCCATGACTCAGTGCATAGTGTGTGCATAGTAAAATACCACCATCCCCCACGACAACAACAAGTCCCACACAATACGGTAGGATGCTGTAGGAATGTTTGTGTTTCTCTGGTACACAGTGGCAGACATTGTCCTTCACAAGTCCGATACACTAGCTGCAGTTGACGCTGATGAAAGGTTGCAACCTGTTCGGGCACTTTGTACGTCAACACTATTGATTGGTTTAGTTTGACATTTGATTTTTAATCAAATGTGACCTGATGAGAAGGGCACAGAAGCCTGGATAGCAAGGTGGGAGAAAGAGAAAAGGTTTGTGAAGAGGACAGTGACATGTGGGAGAGGCCCACTTGCCTCTATTTAAAGGCCTGTCAGCCTGTGTTTGTCTCCACCATGAATTAGCCCACTGAAATGCCTCCCACCCTCACAGGATACAATGCAAGGAAGGAAGGGGGTAGATTAGAGTTGGTGTAGAGACTAATGTTTTTGTCACACTGAACAAATATTCTTTATGATAAAGTCATGCTATAAAGCAGGCAATTCGCTGCTTAGTGTATCCTGTTTCTGATTGATCAAGTTCAGTCAGAAACAGTTCTTCTGACAAAAATGTCCTTTGTGCCAGTTCTAAGCATGTGGCCATTGTGTGTGTGTGTGTGTGTGTGTGTGTGTGTGTGTGTGTGTGTGTGTGTGTGTGCGCACAGCAGTTCCCCCAGTCACCTTTTTTAAAGAGAAACAATAGCAAATAAATGGCTTTACTCTGCCTATTGACTTGCGGTTGCAGTGTTTAAAGTAACAGATCATGCACAAACGGAGGAGGGAGCAAATGAGAGAAGACTTTGGTTTACATTTCTTCTTGGTTTTTTAACAAGCAGTATTTGCTAATGCATTTCATTTCCTTGTCCTCTTGGATGTGGAGGCCAAGGACTGTTGTGAGCTTCAGAAGTCAGTTGACTAATTGGTTATTTTCCCACTAAATGACATAGTCTTTTATTTGATCATTTTGTGTTATTGGATGCTTTTTGGAAGTTGGCAACAATTTTTAAATTATCGTTACCCTGCACAGAAAACATGTTATGGGGTATGTGATCAGATGAAAGCAGAATTGTCAGCTAATGTTACCATCGGCCTGTAGTAGACAATGGGACTTCACTGCAAAGACGAGTGATAGCAAAAATGTGTGGATGTGACCACAATTCGTCAGTCTTCATCTGGCCACCTCAGACACCTTAGTTTCAAGTTTTGCAGTAATGATTACATATTAGGACACAGAGAGAATATTAAACATTAGTTTTATCCCTCAGAAAAGAAAAAAAATATCCTTACTGCTGACATGTATTAAAAGAATGTCCATATCTGATATGCATATACATTTTATATTCCTTGATCAACCACCAGCTGGGCACCTGGTGTTTCTTTGCAGCTGTGGTCAAGAAGAGGGTGTTGGATATTAGGGGTCTGATATCGTTCAGCCTTTGCTCCAATTAAAGCAGTTGAGTTCATCCTGGTCAGAGTTTATACCAGGGTTTACTGGAAGCTCAACAATGACTATCAAGCCAGTGCCAAGAAGCAAGAAGCAATAAAATTGCTAATATAAAGAGGAGGAGGAGCAGCAAGAAAGAGAGGACTGTGGGTGCATGAGACGAGTCCAATGAGCAGAGCTGCTGATTCACACACTTCACTTTGACTTCATTTTGCACAACAGTTTCTGTCCAGTCTTTGCTCGATGCAGTGCGCAATATGAATATGCTCTGACAAACCAAACCTCCCTCTGGGGATCAATAATGTATTTCTAATACAGATTCTGAAATAATTTTGAGTAGTGTTTGTGAAAGCCCCATCACCTATTGTAACTGATTTTACTGTTTAACATTGTTTCTTAATGCATTTACTTTGGGTGCTGTGCTTGTCTATGTTCATACAAAAGTTGAACACGTTGATCATGTCTTAGGGCATTGTCCATAATTGAATATTATTCAATAAGAACATAAGTGGAGGTCTGTGCTCTTCAAAGAAAACGTGTCACTTTTGTCCATCCCTCTTATCATCTCCATTGCTGCTCTTTTTTCAAAAATCCTTATTCTTCATGGCTGTAGTCACTTTTGATTACCGACACTCCTTTTGCCGTCGTCCTAAACCACACTCCCTCCAGCACAGATCTCATCTGCGTTCTTGTCTTGTGATGTCAGTCCCTTATGAGTCCAGTCTGACATGCTAATCTTTGTATGGAGTTTTGTCCACATGAACATGACAAACTGTATATTTTGTTGCTGCTTATGAATGTTTCTTTTGATAGCTGATATCATGCTGTACTCACACACAGAGTAGGCTTCAAGGAACGGATCTCCATCCAGGAGACACCTTCCTCTGGGGAGGTCAAGGCTAAAGCTAGGTCAGTGCTGGCTCGCCGAGGTGGAGATGTTGGCTCTTTGAGCAGCAGACATGGAATGTTTGTGCCGGTTGCCAAGCAAATAGGAAGGTTTTGATTTACCATTGCGTTTTTTGAGCAGCTTGTCGCAATTAGTGATGTCATGAGGGAGAGAAACAAATATGGAGCATTTCTTCAAAGTGCAGGCATATTCTTCCCATGAGTTCATTCTTTCCTCCGGTTTTCTCAGGGAAAAAGGGGCAAAAGTGCAGCCGATTGCTCTCAGGCAATTTAGCGTTTGCAGTTCAGTGTACTTCCTGTTTTGGGGCAGGAGGGACAGATTTTGAGTTGACCTATTGTTTTAAATTCATTCATTAAATTCATATAAAGGACAGCATACAATGTAGTCATATTGTTGTTCTTTACTTGTTTTTCTTTAAGATCGTGCCCATTGCAGATTAGAAAAAGAGTGATAGTAATGACAGTACAGAGATTGTGTCTCTGCAGCAGTATGTCTGGTGTCGTGATGAAACAGCATGAGATCCTTGTTTAACGCACTACTTGCGTTTAATTTGCCTGCAGTGTTTTAGGTAATATTTCAGGGTGTTTTAGTTTACAGGCCCAGGCTGCTCTTGTCATGGTCCCTGCTCCCAGTGCCAAGTTTCCCCACTCTCTGCGTGGCTGTAGGTATCCCATGCAGAAGCCATCTGTCTCCCCTCCCCTAATGGTCTGGGTGGAGTCCTACCCCACACGCCCTGCTTTTTTGCTACTGTAAAACAAACACAACATAGCATGGATGGAGTCTAGTTTCTCTGTGTGCTTTCACAGGCTGGATAGCTGACACAGTGAGATAGACTGACTTCATATGGTAGCATTTGGGGTGTCGTGTCAGGTAGCTGCAGTATGTGGAGCATGTTCGCCTGCCGCCTGCTTTGAGGCACGAGTCTTCATGCATCAACACAATGTCATGCATGCCATACATGCTATTTTACTATACGGAGAACCTGTGCTGCATGATGAGTTGTATATACAGCCATCTAGAGTTTCAGTCTTCCAGTTGTGTGTTCCATCTGTATTTTAATTTTTTGTTTGTATTTGCAAGGTTCTTGCAAGGGTACTGAGTTAAATCGTAAGCTACTGAACTTGCTGTTTGCTTGAAGAAGTTTCGACGCTCATCCAAGAGGCTTCTTCAGTTCTAAACTGACTAGTGGGAAGTTGGCTAACGGCTAGTCCAGTTGCCTATGGTTTAACCCAGCAAGTTACTATGACCTGGATGACTGAAAACCTTCACAGACACGTTTGTAAGGTGACAACAAGCAGCTGTTGTGTCAGCTCCAATTGATGTGATGTCAAGAATGCAAACCTCAAACAGCTCTGACCCTCTTTCTCCCCCTTAGGACTGCTCCCAAAACAAACACAGGCAACACATGCATTACAAAGCATATCATGGCAGCGTGTGTGAGTTTCTGCCCGTGTGTGTGTGTGTGTGTGTCTGTGTGTGTGGTTTGCAGACCAGCTCGTGAATCTGAGGTACGGCAAAGGATGTAATCACATCCTTGAATTATTATCGGCTAATGCAATCATAGCTAAAGTGATTTTCCAAAGCATCTTTCCAAGTGAATGGTGAATGGGTCAGCTGAGTAAGATGCTTTTGTTTAATAGATTTAAGGCTAAAGACCGTGCAGAACTGTCAGGGTAATGAAAAAATCCCAAGAAAAATATTTTGAAAATGCGTCAGCTGAGAAGAAGAAAAAAACAGGAAACGCTGAAGCTCAGCATGAAACAAAAACACAAAGCAACACAGATTTAGGTCTGAACAGTCATTCAAACAAAATGCCTGACTCTTACACACAGGGTCACACACTCTTCCTTATTTTGGAAGGGAGAATCGCATGTGTTTGTGTGCATGTGTAATCACTGAAATTACAGGGAAACTAATGGAGCACGGGGAGCCTCTGCCTCCTTGGCAATACTCCCGTCAAACCAAGATAGCATTGCTGTGGCTTACCACTCACATTCATGCCAGAGACTCAAAATACCAGCCAAAGGACCACTTTTATGAGTTTTACTCCATATACATCCGAGACGACGTACAAAGTGGAAATTAATGGTTCCCAAATATAGCTTACTCTGGTAAAAAAAAGGCTGAGACGTACAATTTGAATAGTTACAACATAATCCAGTTAGTTAACTGTCATAAAAAATAATTAGTAGTATAGTATAGTTAGTATAGTCGTGGCCAGCTTCTTCTTGATTATCCTGAGCAGTTACTGAACAATCAAACCTAAATCTGACTTTCATTTTGTCTCCTTAACAACAGCGGCAATAAAATAGACAGCTGTTACTTTTATTGAACAATGCATAAAGAACAACTTCACATCAGGCGGTCAAGCCAGCTGTCATGAACAGCTCTATTACAAGTAACAAGAGCTATAACTACAGCAGACTAGTGAGACCTGGTGGCCCTGATAGTCAAGAGTGCACCTGCAGTGTTGGCTTTATGGTAGATGTATTAAAAAAGTTAAAGAGCAGCCAAGGACAATGAGCAACAGCTGATACGTCAGATAGCGTCCAAACAGTAATAAATTAAATGCTTGTATTTACTAGCAGTAATAAATACCCATATTTCAGACCACATATAGAAAACTAGCTTTGCAAGAGTCACTGCCCCTAGAAACGTCCCACTAACCTGTATTTCAGTCTTTATTATAACAGCTAAGAGTCAAGCAGATCAGAATCAGATTCTTTATTTGATGTGTTTGTAGGGCCTTGTGTGGGACCTTTTTGATACAGCCTTCAAATGGGCTCATAATGTGAACTACCTGATAAATCTCATTAACAGTCAAACTGAGGGTGTCATAAAAAGTAAAGAAAATCACTGATCACTGAGTTTGTTTCATCTTACTCCAGACAGTTTTTCTTGCCTGCTTTAAGAATGTCCTGCTTTGAGTATGAGAGAAAAAGCAGAACTCATAAAGTGCTTAACTGGAAAAAAATGAAGAAAATGTTGCGTTCTGTGAATCAGTGCAGGTGCACACACCATGTTGCACTAGGATAAAGGATACTCCTCTCTCCTATTTTCCAGTGTCAACAATGGGTGAAGCAGCAGTGTTTTACAGCATCATTCATTACTGGCTGCTGTAACTTGTATTATGATCGTTCCAGTAATAGCACATCTGCTGCAGCGGTGTTTTTGCAGCCACAGGAGAAAGATCTTTCTTTCATATAACACTATCCAGACCTCTCTGAGATACAGTCCAGCACTCTACAGCCAACATTAAATATGTTCTGGGCAGATTAGGAAGTTAAGTTAAGTTTTAACTTTTCACAGTATTTATCAGTTTTTGCACACAGTATTCATTGTCTAGTCAGTATATTAAAATGATTTATTTTGGTAGGTTTTTTTTTCAGCTTCATGTCTCTTTTCTCTCCTCAGGTGTGAGCAGTAACCAGGTGGTAGTTCCTGAGAAAGTGAATGCAGTGTTGGGGAAGAACATCACACTGAGCTGCAGAATAGAGGTGGGCTCCAACCTCAGTCTCACACAGAGCTCCTGGGAACGTCGCCTTTCTTCAGGCACTATTACCTTGGCAGTGTTCCACCCAAAGTATGGCACCTCTATCTCACAAGAGTACAGCAAACGCGTCTCGTTTGTTTCCCCCTCTATACAAGATGCCACCATTACCCTTGAAGGAGTTGGCTTTGCTGATATTGGTTCCTACACCTGCAAAGTGGCTACGTTTCCTCTTGGAAATTCACAAGCGTCAACCTATGTGAATGTCTTAGGTAAAGTACATATGTATCTGTTTGTACTGTGTTGAATTTCACTGTTAAGGCAGAAATAAGTGTTTGAAAAATCTTCTGCACAGTTTGACCCATGTACTATACAACAACTGTGTGTTTTCCCCGATTGGAAATACCTTAATTGGCCAAGGTGGATGGCACCTGGAGGCACTGCATGGATCAAAATGGACATTGGGGTCACATACCCAGCTCAGAATTTGTGCACAACATTTCTTGCCTTACAACTTACTGGTTTTAATTTAGCAACAACATTTGGCCTGGTGTTTCCTATTTCTCCAGTTTATGATTTTAGCTCCGGGTGTAAAAGTCCCAATCACATTAATGCAGTATTGAAGGCAAACAAGAACCAAGAACCAAGAACCAAGAAAAAGCAAGTGTCAAGACCCTTGGCTACCAAGACTGATTAGCATAGATGACACAAATGCAAAATGTACATTTGGGTCATTGTGTTGGTGTACATTGTTTGTTATATGACAGAAATGTACACTGTTCTCTACTGTTCTTCTACACTGTACTCACTGTCATGCAGTGAAAACTAGGTTTTGCACTTATATGATCTATATGAACGTGTAAATGGAGCTTGTTGATTGATAGGTTTAAATCTGTGTGGCTGCTCAGGTCAAGAGGGGTATGATCATTCCAGTAAGTCATGGAAATTCATTTTAGTAGTCAGCGGAAAAAGTCTGGGATTTGACATTTGACTTAGATGGGGAAGTCAGTGTGTAGTATGACTGCTATTCAATATTGGCCTTCTCACATACAGGTCTAGCAATGTTTAGTCAGGGCATTAGCAGCAAGTTAAATACAGCAAGTTATATACAAAGTTAAATACAAATAATGTGTAATTTTACATTGACTTTTGTGAACTGCTGATGTGGATACTTAAACAAACCTAAACAAATGTGTGATATGATGAGAAAAAGACATATAAGACTCAGTTGTGAAAAAAGAAAAAAATGTACTGTTATTCAACTTCAGTTCAGATTATCTTAACCATCTTTTCCTTGGAGTCTTCATGCATACAGTTCAACTTATTCAGTGTACTGTTAACACTATAGTCTACACTACATATACAAGAACCACTCCTCCCTATGATTATGTGGTCAGTGTATCTGTGGGGTTTGATTGCACTCAGACAAGACTGCACTAAAGACAGTCGTTTCTTGTCCCCTGACAGTGACCATAAAAGCTTAATGGGTAATGAGTGGCACAATTGCTGCTGGCCACAGTGTCTCGGAACTAACTTGAGTTCAGTCAGACACAGAAACGTGCATGCACACACACATGCTTGTCCCCTCGTTATAATTTAGATGTATTTGGAGTGTGATCATGGAAGAAACCTGGTCATGCATTTATTTCATGATGAAAATATCCACACAGTATATATTCCTTCAAAACATCTCAGAGGAGTTTCATCCTCCTCTGAGCTTGTGTTGATTGACATTGTTCTTATACCAGTTGTGGTCTATATGTATACTCCATTACTTTCAAATGAACAACTCGTTTTATGTCTGTATTTTATGTAAAGTTTAAGTTGACATAATGAGTCACAGGTGCAGGACGCCATTGTCTCAATGTCCGAATCGCAATCGGTCCTTGTCAATTATTAGCATTATAGTTAAATCAGTTTCATAGGACACTTCACAGGAGCACATCTCAGACGTAAATCTTCTCTCACTCTCTTTCTCATCTTTTTGTCCATGACGAGTTAATCCTCGAAAAATCCCAAGCATTGAAATGAAAGTCCAAGAGGAAATAAGCCATGGCAAATATCCAAACCAGTAAACAATAGTAGGCAAACATAGCAAATGATTAGAGAGGTCTTTTGTTTCATACTGTTGACAGGTTAATAGAAAATGTACTAAATAACAATTGACACTCTGAAAAACAAAATCATTCATGCACATTATGTTGATGAGGGAGATGTTCTTCTATTAGGAGCATAAGGTGAATTTTGTAAGGTTCGTAATCCCAAATCCTACAGTGTGTAAATAATGATTCATTTATCTCAGCTTATGAGAAGAAAGAAAATTTGTATTCCATGCCATCCAGTTAGTTGACAGTTGTTCATGGGCACCTTGAAACGTTTATTCAGTTAAATTTTTCTGTGCTGAAAGCATGTGAGTCTCTGTTATTTTGAACATTTTCAAATTTTAAGAATTTGCAATCATTGCACCAAAGTGACTCCTTATAATGGGCAAGTTATTGTTTTTTTGCAGATACATTTCTTTTAAAAAACAGTCTACGTCAGTAATGAAGACTGTGTATTTAAGCAGCAAAGGACCAATGCAAACATTTGCTGTTGGAAAATTGGTACCTTTTCCACTCATCTAGTGGTCCCCTCCCTTCCTGACAGCCTCACCAAATGAACATATCCCTCTGAGGCACACTCACCACCTAACATAGAGCAGCTACTGTTTATAGTCAGGCTGTGTGTGTGTGTGTCGGGGGGGATGTGAGTCGGGCTGAGAACAGCAACCTCGCCAATGGCACCGGGCACGGGAGATGACAAGTTATTTTTAGGGGAAAACGGGTGCCAGAAGTTATTTGAGTTTAGAACCCCTGCTTGACTGTAAGGGGGAGGATGGCAGATGTCTTAAAGGTGATGGCCTTGTCTTGTGGATTAGGTTGGTGTGTCTGCACATGGTGCCTTTAAAACTGTCAGCATGGCAGTAACTGGCAGCTGTTAGTGCTCTTTTAAGAGAGACAGAGAGGAAGAAATGAAGATGGAACACTTTGAGAAAAACGCTTGGGATGATATCAGTGTTTTGTGTAACCAGTTCAGGCAGTTTGCTGTGCATCTTCTGCTTTATTGTGGCGTCTCATTTCCTCAATACATCCTTTTGTATTTGGACTGTCTTGTGAACACATCTTACCGAACTCTCCCTGGGGTCAGACCGGACATGTTGTGGTTATTGAACAGTCACCCTGTGTTTTGTTGATCAGTGCACCCCAAGATGAATGATTTAGTACAACATCTTGTCTCATTCTCAGGAGGCAAGTGTAACATTACCGCAGTGCTACAGCTCTAAGCTACTTATATCCTCTTCCAGCAAAATTTAGGCGAACAGACATGTTGACTACCAATAGCTTCTGAGTCTATGTTAAACACAGTAAAGCTGCCAGAAGCAGTAATTTTCTAATGTGTTCTCTTATACAGTCAGGTCTTTTGACTGATATCAGTCACTTATCCTGGGTCATTCATTTTTAATGTGTATATTGTGTTTAATGGGAGAAGTATTCTGAGTTCACTTCCTTTATACTTATGTTCTGATGAAGAACATTATTTATTCATACCCATGTACCTAAAGATCAATATACCTTTTGTGATATTTAGTCCATTTTGTCTTTTGCTCCCCTCCCCCTCCCTTGTCTCATCCTGCCTGCTCGCCTTTTCACAGTGGAGCCAAAGGTCTACGTGTCTGCAGGCCCCGCAGCTCTACTTGACGGTGCCAACGAGTCACTGGTAGCCACCTGCATAGCAGAGCGCGGCCGTCCCGCCGCCGACGTTTTCTGGGAGACGGAGTTGTACGGCAGAAGTGAAAAGCAAAGTCAAGATGAGCCCAATGGCACCACAAGCATACATGTACACTACATGTGGCAGCCACAGAGCTATGCCCAGGGGAAGACGCTCACCTGTGTGGTACGCCATCCTGCCCTCCAAACAGAGTTCCGCATTCCCTACACACTAAATATTCAATGTGAGTTTGTCAGCCCACGACACTTTCACCTGCTTCTGATACAGTTCTTTGCTATATTCATTTCTATTTTTTGCCATCTTCTACACAACTGACTCATTTGGGGCTTTTTCCACTACACGGTTCCACCCAGCTGTTTTGCTTAGTACCTGGTACTTTTACCCATACCACCTCAGTTGAGGTTCCAAGCGAGCCGAGCAGGTACCGATCAGGTGACATTGTGAGTGGCGGTCTCTGATTGGTCACTGCAGACAGAGGGCCGTCCCAAGGGCTACCTTCAACACCAGTCTACCGGCAGTTTTTCCTGAGATAGTGATTTGCTTCTTTATTCCTTGTCGCGCATTCATTGAACATGTCTGATGTGTGGAAACCACACACTGTGGTCCGCTAATGAAGCACAGACGTTTTTGTGAATTTTGTCTGGCTAGAACATTTGTTATAAGAGCTGGATGCGTCCATGTTGTTGATCGTGTCCTGCTGCATCTCTTTTCTCTTGCTCTGTCTGCCACAAAATCCAAAAACAGTCCCAACTTCACTGTCTTCTCCATGTTTTACATTTTTTATGTGTTTATGTCATGGAAATTGAAAAAAAAACACTGTTGCGTAAGTTTGACGCAGCCAGGGCTGTGACGTCAGCAGCCACATCGAAGAGAGCCGAGCTGGAACTGTGTTGTGGATAAGTGTCAATTGTCACTACCACTCAGGGGAAAGTACTCAAGTCCAAATCGGCTATATGCCTATGAACTATGATGTTGAGCTCGTAGCTGTTCATTATATAGTCTATTTTAGATGCTTAAATCAACATGTCATAGCGGAACATAGAGTCATGTGGAATGATGTTTTAAAAGACAGACTAAAACATTGTTTTGCTTTCTCATGGTATTTGTAGACAATAAGACTATAGATTCCACCTCAGTATGTCTCCATACAAATCAGGGTAAATCTTCAAAAGTCACTTTCTTGTGGTGTCATGCTCTTGGCAAACGTTTTTCTGAGGATGAGCGTTAGTATGTGTGTGAACTAATGACCGTATTTTATGAAACATTGATTAAGCCAGAGGTGAGCAGAGATGCAGAAAAAGACCTGGGTTAATAAAGGAAGAAAGAGGCTGTGGAGGTCAATAAATCATGTCTGATGCACAGTCGAGGGAGTTTTTTGTGCAAAAGAAGCACAATTTCATCATTGAACTGCAGGACAAGGGTCAGTGGACAAGGATGAGCAGAGACATCTTCCTGTGTTCAATAATGAGTCCCTCATTTGTTCTCTAGAGAAATCAAAATGAAAAATTGGATACCTAAGTCTGTGTTTGCCATGTCTTATTACAGTGGCATGTTATAAAGCTTCCTTTTTTCTTTGTCATGGTGAGGCAGTAGAGTTTATTATGAGCTGCAGTCTGTCTGAGGGAGTCTGTCATTTTCTGCCCCAAATCCAGGGTCATTTGTTTGTCCTCATGGCTCATGTTCACCACAAGAACCTGTACCCTGCCTTTGTTTTTGTTTTTTGTTTTTTTCCTATTTCTACTGTGCTCATAAGAAATGCTGCGTCCTCCTAGAGAAGAGCCTTTCTTACTCAGATATTTAAGTACTTTAGTTTTTTTGGGGGAAAAACAGCACAGCTCTCAGCAGAAGTATGTGGATGTAATCTTTCCATTTTGCTTTACTTTTCATAGTTGCACCGATGGTATCTATAACAGGAGTTGACAAAAACTGGTACATGGGACAAACAAACGTGAAGTTTATCTGTGATGCCAAAGCCAACCCGCCTGCCCGTCACTTCTCATGGGTCAGGTCAGTATCCATGAAATATCTGTCTCGAAAACATGATTCCTTTTATCCATGTTTGTGAGGATGTGTCATCCCTTACATGAGGATATGATTTAATGATGTGTCTGATAACTGTTCCTTTAACTTAATATGTTGTTGGTAATAACTGACTCAGCTGTGAGACAATAAGGCTCATACCATGGTCATTGTGAAGACTCTTTTCTAATTGGCTGGCAGACGTACGTTAAAACTGTTTAATGCACACGTAGTCCGGCTCACATTTCTAATACCCATCCGCGGCACACGAATGACCAGCACAGCTGTCAGCGGTAACAACAACTGCAGCTGTCAGCGTTAAAACAGCTGGACATTTGACGAGCAAAACAAACAAAACGGATGATTTTTAACAATTCTTTCAACTTGTTTGGAGAGTATAAGAATTTTGACGAATTTTTCTGCGCGTAAGGATGCGTCAAATGGTTTTCAGATGTGATGTGGGGAAGTTAAAGCTTTTGTAACACATAAAAACATAAATTAATTATCTCATTTCTGCTTCTTTGGCAAATGATGATGGTATAAGCGGGTTCATTGATGAGCATGTGTGCTTTAAACAGTTTCAAGGCACTTCGGGTCAGGTGGTTCTTGCTCCCACGTTGTGCCTTAAAACAGTTTAACGCATACCTACCTGTGGGTTAACTCTTACTTGTATGGTGCATATCTGTGCTGTATTGTGCTACACAGTGAAACAGCACTACCTGATCAAACCCTTCAGAACTGCTCATTTAAACAAGTCAGCATAAGTTAAACATCTGGACTCTGTAGCCTTTTCCTGCAGTTTCATGCAGCTTAGCACCTTTGTGAACTTTTCAAAATCGCATGATGTACTGGAGACATGTGTTTTAGGGTCCAAAATCTAGGAGCCCACTCTACCCTGTGTTATTACAGTTTGTCATGATTTGTCATGGTTACAATTAAAAAAAAAAGTCGAGGGAATGTGTTACATTATGCCTGTTTGATTGATGAAGTATTGAGTACTAGATAGGAGAAAGAAGCCGCCATACATGACTAATCTTTTGTTTTGTTTGGTCCACCAGCATAGAGCTTAATTGAGTTTAAAGAAACTGAAATGAAGTAGTGAAGATGTGACTGTCTATAAATTATCTTGAGCCAAACTTTAGAGCCTTGACACTTGAGCTGTCAGATGCACGGCTGCACCCATCGGGAAGACTCCCCCGCTATAAATAAAAGATTCCACATCGTTCATGCATCAGGGTAACACTGGTCTATTGGCAGCTCTTTGTCATCATCTGGCTTTCAAAAAAGAAATATGATTTCATGCAGTTTAAGAGAGCCAGGCTCGTTCTTCCTATATTTTTCCTGACTTTGAAATTGTGTTCTAGTGTAGAAATCTTTTTCTCCTCTTGGAATCAGCTGATCATGGAATCAGATGGTCACAGTTGTAACCATGTGATCGTCACAAGCGTCCAGCTGAAGCAACAGATCAGTGATGCCAAGTCATAAATATAACATTAAAATCACAGCTCTAAACATACATGTGTAAATGCATTTTTCATCGTGGTTATTTTCTTGCTCAGGTTGGATGGATTGATGCCACATGGTGTCGAGATCTCAAACAACAGCTTTGCTTTCACTCGCCCACTGGAGCGCAATGACTCAGGAGTGTACCGCTGTGAGGTGATGAATGACATTGGACTCCGCAGTCAGGATGTGAACCTCTGGGTACAAGGTACTGTTTCACTCACTTTTTTTTTCTGTTGGTCATGTACACCCCCCCCCACTATTTTTAAGTGCTACTGGTCATTATTTGACCCGTCTATTTCATATAAGATTACCCTTCAGTACGTTCAACACTTCCAGCAGCGTTAAGCCTCCGTACAAATGTCCCTGCCCAGATCCACTTTCACACATGCCTGGCAGCAGAGGAGCACGACATGCAGACAAAGAGTATCAATACCAAACACTTACAGCGTCGAGGGTTTTGAAACTAAATAAGGAAGCTGTTCACCCCCCCTCTAGTTCAGCAAGTGTAGGCCTTTAACTTAACTTAATGATCTGTATTCAGGTGACTATTGTTGTAATAGTTGTAAGTTATTGTTTTCTACAACAGCATGTTTATCTTGGAAACCAAAAGAGGACTTCCCTAAATCCAGAGGAGTTTTCCTGGGTTTGATGTGTTAAATGCTGGTTATTTGTTGACATGAATCCCCGTCAGAAAACACACAGTACACAAAACAAACTCCTGCCTGCTTCCTCCGTTGAGCTGTTGGCTGGATACTTGAGTTCATGACTTTTAAGTCAGGGCGTGGATCCTGAGAACTCTGCATCTCTTTTTGTTTTCATTTCTCCGTTGCTGCTTTTTAATCCCTCTCCAAACAAAGCAACTGCTGCTTTTGGACTCATCGCTGACACACAGTTCGCTTGATTTCTCACTGTTGAGAGGAAAGAGCTTGGAGAAGCCCCAGCGAAACTGTCAGGCTCCATCTGTCTGCAGGCCTGGTTTGGAGTCCTTCTCCAAACGAGAGCACAGCTGACATCCTGTCCAAGAAAGACTTGCACTGAGCAATTATCTTGCCTCTCTTGTCAAATGTTGGGACTCGGGCGTGCGGCCTCTCACATCCCTCCCCCGTGGAGAAAGCCAGATTTGAGCACAGCTCCAGTCCCTCCCCCACCAGGGCTGTTTGGTGTTGCTGTTTCACATTCCCAGTTGCCTCTGAAGCCTTGTCGTTTTTGGCTCCTCAGCTCGATGATCAGCTACATAGCTACAGATGCTCATAACCTACATGAGGTTAACCCCCACCCATCTCCAGGGTGGGATTGATGGTGACTGAAAAAGAGGGTGATTGCCAGTGTACCAGATCACTGATCCATTCGTCTGTTATCAATCCTCCAGGCGCGCACACACACACACACACAGAATACAATTGCTAATTGGATTTTTACTCTCATTCACAAATCGTGGTGATCACTAAGTCAACTGAGAATCCAGGTTGATAGCTCCTAGCTGAAATCCTGCTGGAGCTTCTGACCTCTGTTAATGTAAGTCAACTAGGTCTGTGTGTCAGGTCTTTGATTTACTGCTGCAGGGATCGACTGGTGGTATCAGGCAGCTCTTAGCCTCAGAGGCTGGAGGTCAAAATGGAGACACTTATCCTGACCTTGATTCTGGCTGCTGTCACAAATGCCAGCTGTCGGACAGCAAATCAGAGACAGAAACCTTCCATCGATCACAGCGTTTCATCTTCTCACATGACTTCCCCACATCAGACTTCAGAATCGGGGGGGTTGGGCGGAGGGGATCTCTTCTGTCCTATGTGTCTCCAACTCCTGTCTCTTTCGTGCTCAAAATATGTTTGAACCTTTTCATTGTCATTGTTTTAAGAAACATTTCTGTATCATAATTCATAATAATAATACAATATATAATATAAGACTTTGTTGTTCTTCTATTCCTTTGTCACTTTGCAGATCCTCCGCCTACCACCCCTTCCCCGAGCACTACCGCCTCCCTCCTGCATGACACCTCTGGCGCTGGCACTGCTGTGGACCAGCGGAGAGCCCTGTTCACCTCGCCGACCCTCGCCTCCTTACCTGACAGCACTCTGGGTACTGTAATCGGAGGAGCGGTGGGCGGCGTCCTCTTTCTGATCCTCCTCCTCATTCTGGGTGGGGCTTGTTTCATGCGCCAGCGTAGAACCTTCCGAGGAGACTACTACACCAAGCAGTACCTTGGACCCTCCGACATGCAGAAAGAGTCTCAGCTGGACGTGCTGCAGCCGCATGAGATGCAGGACGTCTACGGGGACAAAGTCAGCAAAGGCAGCCAGGAGCTGAAAGCTAAACTGGGTGGAGACATCATTTACCCCGACTACACCCCTGAACACAAGAGTAGGGACGACTGGGCCGACACTGGGGACAACCAGAGGGGGCTCAAGGAGGGAAACTACTACCCCAACCACTACAACACCCAAAACATGCACCCCTGCGGGCCTCCAGTGCACAGCACCATAGTAACCAACGGCTCCCCCTACCTACCGGAGGACTGCTATGACAACGGCACAGACAGTGACTATGTGTCCCACTTGGATGGATCTGTGATCTCACGCAGGGAGTGGTATGTTTGAGGAAGAAGAGCAAACAGAGGATGGGGGGGGGGCAAATGACTGAGTGAGAATAATTTAACAAATGAAAAGCTGATTTCAGTTAGAGGACGATGACGTTTTCTCAGCTCGGTCTCGCAGTGAGCTCTGCTCTGATTGTAACCACTTTACCTTAAGGACGTGTTTGTGGATTGTAATATTACACTTTCGCATTTCTAGGAGCTACAAATATGCTGGAACACCTCTGTGATATTATCTGAAGAGGCTTTGGCACACAGTGAGGTTTCAGCTGATATGAATGAGGTTTCTGATACGGTCAGGGGCTACGACCCTTGTTAGTGAATATTTAAATCCTTCACCAACCACTCCACTCTCATCCTCTTTGGCTTTTTTTTTTTTTTTTTTTTACAGTTCTTCATAAATGGTTTCAATCCATGCTTAAAGCAAGTTGTATTGCCTGAATAAAAATACATAAATAAATAAAGTCCTTAAAGGGAAAGTGTCAAGATAAAAAGGGAGAACTACACAGTCATGGAACAAGAGGAAAATGCAAGCTGACTGACGCCAGTGAAACACTGCCCCCCTCTTAGGTTTGGGGTTTTAGTGGCTTTGGCAAACACAGTATTTCTGTAAATGATGGCAACTCAGAAAGAGGTCCCTCCCAACGGAAGTACTTTCAGCTACTTTCTGATAAGTGTTTTACCATCAACATATATTATGATCAGTATTGAAATGTGTTAATACTGTCACCCGCAGCAGAGAAACACCGTAGCCCGTAATTACCATTAGCAAACATGAAAGGACGCTCACCAGGCCCCAGCCTTCTCCGTTTCACCATGATAACAGGCCGCTTCGCTGTCTTTCCCATTTTCCCCTCTCTGATTTCTGTCTGGAAGACTTAACACCAATTGATCATTACGTTTTTTATTTCAAACACGGGATCAAAGCGATGCGTTATAAATACCAGATGTGACGATCACAGCTGTCATCATCTGCGGCTCCATAAACCACCAACGTTTTCACTGCTCCCACTCGGCACTCGACGGTCGTGATTGGCGCTGGTACATAAGAAAAGTGCATGTTGACAACAAAGCGCGCAGCCCAGAGAAAGGAGAAATAATGCAGCAAACGTTCAGCTTTAGTTTGCATGTGTAATAAGGAGGTTTATTCTAATAGCTCAGTTGGAAACATAGTTAGCATCTGACATCACTACTGATCACACAACTGGCTACGGTTGAGGTTTGGCTCTGAGGATATACAGTGATCATGGAAACTAGAAACTGTATCCACGAGCGAAAAAAAGGCTCTAGGTTGGAGCTGTCTTGTAAGCTATATGTAATGGCTCCCCAAGGAATATACACACGTTTTTTTTTTTCTTTTTTCCGACAAAACAACAAACGCAGAGACGTGAAGTTGAAACAGAGGAGTTGACCTCATCACTGAGCTCATCTCTCGCTGTTTGATTTCAACTTTTCCACTTAATGCTTTTATGTTTCCTCAGGGCTGATACATGGATCAAAGTGGCCTCTTGAATCCTCACAAAATAGGGAAAATGTCCCCTTTGTTGGGTTCCCCCCCTAAGTCTGTCAGTGTGTTATAGGAGAAGGGCGTGTGTGTGTGTGTGTGTGTGTCATAGTGAGATGATGAGGTCGGGTATATTTTGAGGTTGCCTTTGTTATTGAGGTTTTATAGATTGTGGGCTCGCAGTTTCGCTTTTTTTAACCCTTCTCCACCCTTGCGTACGGCCCTGCCAGGGCTTTGGTTGAAGTCTGAGAATAAACTACTTTAATCCCGTCGTAGTCGCGCACACGCAGACGGCACCACACATCTGCTTCTGCAGCCCACATTCAGAGCGTAGTCCTCACCTCACATCTTGTGCTTTTTCATTAACTTTTTTTTTTTTTTTTCTCACCTCACACTTGGCAAAGAAGTGCTCCAACTCTGTGATATATAGCACATCCGTGTCGGCATGCGCACATATTTTACATGGCTGATTCATAGCTGTCAACTTCTTGTTTGTCGCACGCCGCAAACTGCTGTCTCAGTGTTTAAATTCCTGTGCTTAACCCCTGAAGGCTCCTTGACAAAAGCATAATGAGCTGAAATGATGAATGTTCACTTTTCTTTTTTACCCCTTTTGGTCACTCATCAGCGAACTGCATGTAAATTAAGTTATTTGCTATCTCCGTTCGTGGTTTGTCATGTTTATGTAGTTGTACATACTGCTAGGGTGCATCGGATCAGCTGTTATGTCAGCACACGTTTGGTTTGTATGTTTGTGTACAGTTTGTTTTTGAGTCCCCTACTGAAGAGTCGGTGCCTTAGATCGGTGGAGCAATGCACAGAAACTTTAACATATGTCAAGTACTGAATGCTTTCAAGTAAAGGCTTTTAATTAGAGAGAAGGGCTGACTGGTCCTTTTAATGTGTCTTCCATCTTGATATTTAAGAGCCCTTAAACAGACTTAAGGTTGATTGTCAGACCTTATGCAGGACACATGTAACAAGTTAGTTACTGCACAGGTTTTGATGGTAATTTAGGCGAGCCAGATCCAAGGAAAATACTGATGTGTTGTAAATATGCTGGCTTTTTTTATTATTATTATTATTATTATTGGGATTTTTTTTGTATTAGTTTATCTTATGTGCGTTTGATGAGCTCCTGTCTCATTATATGTAGACAGCAATCCTGTTTTGTTTCTGACCAATTATTTTGTACGCTGTTCTTTGAATGATTGATGTCTCACAGGAATCAGAAAGTGCAGTAGGTTGTAGTTTCTTTGCAATAAAAGTGACGTTATTGCACTGACGCGTGTCCTCAGATTCTTTGTCATATCCGGCGTTGACAATAGTTGCTCTAAAAGTTGTGTCCATTTCTGGTTTTTCACTTTTTCACTCCACCAGCAGCACATATAAAGGAACACTGTTATTTCTATCATTCTTGCTTTGTAAGAATGCTGAATGAACGCGAACACCCTGATGTTTGCTAAAAACATGGCAAACAGTGATTCTCAGATATTCCTGGGTGAGCCGGAGTGTCCTGCTGCTTTGGAAAATAATGGAAGCCAAACCTCAGTGCTGGACGGGTCTAGTTTCCTTGAGACTGATTAAATCTTTCCTGCCTGAGTCGTTGAGTCAGTTTCGTCAGCAGCAGTGCAGCTCCGAAACAGAAATGGACGGTTGTGGTCGATGGACGCATTTGGTCCCGGTGCACGAGGAAATCGGCAAGTGAAAACATCCATAGGAGATGGGTGTTTCATCAAAAAAAATCATGGATCAAATGATGAAGAAGTAAAGACTTGCAGTCCTCTTCCTTACTCAACCCTGATGACTGCATTACCCACAATTCTTTTCCATAGATCAGCCCCCAGTCACCAGCTCAAACTGTGTATTTCTGTTTACATCTCTTTGTATATTACTGCACATTAGATTGCCCTGCTCATTCTATTTTAATTTGTTTTGCGTATTTATGTTGTGGAGTACATCTATTTGTCTTTGTCAGGACATGTGACATATAAATAAAGTTTCTTCTTCTAATGCAACAGCAGGTTCAGATGCGTCACACTGAAGCTGGACTGAAACAAAATCATGACTGTGCTTATATCCTGTTGTGTTATACATACTATTGTGTGTACATACCATTCAGGTTCCCAAGTATTTCCACAGGCTTTGATTGTCCATACAGCTCAGCCACTTGTATTTTGTATTAGAAAATACGAAAGGGTCACAGCACAGTGTTGAGTCAGTGAGAGGTTTTATTCTATTCATTCCTCATTCTCCTGCAATATCCACCATTAAATAAACCACCACCTGATGAATGTAGTGACACCAATAATCACCCCTGAAATCCTACTCAAAGTCAAAGAGGAACATGTGAAGCATAAATTTATCCTCTGGTTGGAAGAAAAGAAAACAGTTGTAATTATTAATTGATCTGAACTTTGTTCACTTACTTTTCTGTGTTAGATTCACCTATGAAAATATGCTCACGCTCCACTGATTGGACGGGAAAAATGTTAAACTTATCTGTGTTTTGAAGACTAAATGATGACGAATTGATCAGACAAATTCCAAGTTTAGACACTGCGGCGCTCCTCCGCCTTTTATGCCAGTGGTCATTTGTCTCTGTCACCGTCAGCCACTTCCACTGTCCTCACCTGTGATACTGACTAACTGACCCATTTCACACAACGCTTCGTCCCATCTAACTCCACACCCTCTTCATCACCAGAGGAGCCAGTGTCACACCTGCATCACCTGGAAGGTTGCTGACCACCCACAGCTCCCTCATGACACCCCCGAGCCCCTGGGGAAGCTGAACGGACCTAAATATTGTGAACTTATCACACAGAAATAACGCCCTCAAAACATTTACAAAAGAATTTACAATGGCACCCTTTATCCAGGCCCTCCCACTCTTAAGTGCCTGTGTTTAATCCCCAGTGTTAACCTGGCTTTGGAGGTGGCACCAACACCACCAATGTTGTTTTCCAAAGTGACAATTGTTCCCCCCCGGTTCAGATTAAAAGCAGGGAGGAGAAACCAGATACTTAATCCTCTGTGGCATGTTGACCAGAAAACTCCCTTCTTGGACTTCACTTTCATCACTTCACGTTTGCGTCTGTGCAATCCGAAAGCACTCACTCTATTATCACGGCGTTGCCTGACTGGGATAACCCCGGCCTAATCCATCACTGCTAACGTGCACATGTTTGTGCAGGCAGTACGGGTAAATAACTCTATGTTGGTGGGCTTGTGTTACCACTCTTTCGTTTTAGGCAGATGGCTGCAAGGGGCATTTTCTTCACACTTAATGAATCAGTCAGCAAATGTGTTTGGTTTTGTTACCTCGTAAAACAGCAGCAGGTCCTTCCAACATTCTTTGAAGACCCCCACCCCCACCCCCCATGGACCGAGATGTTTCAGCAACCAATGTTACTTTTGAAGCTGTAAAAAAAAAAAAAAAAAAAAAGGAAAAAAAATGCTGTTTACGTTTCATGATGTATTCAGTCAGACTGCAGATGAAAAAAGTGCTTTTGGTTTTGTGTGCTCCTTCGACAGGACATGTCCCTCTGATTGTTAGCTAGTGAACATGAGCACAGCAGCGGGGAGCTCACATCAAAGACCCGGGCTGACTGAGCTGAACGGACAAATTGTTTGAGCTCATGGGTTTGGAAATAATGAGATGCTACGGTGGGTGGGAGAGTGCGGAGCAGTTACAACAAAAATGTTGTCACATGGGCCGTCTCACCGTGAAGTGTGTGGCGCTTCGGGGCAGCAGCCACCTGTTGCTGAGACAGTCGCAACGAATACCACATGGAAAAAAAAAACCCTCTCTTTGAGTGAGAACCAGCTTAGGGAGAAGCTGATCTGAGATTATCGATGTGCGCTTTGGCCTTTCTCTCGGCCTCTGAGCCATGCTTGTGGCATGTGCGGTTATGGGAATACAGCTTAGTTGGTTGGTCATTTCAGAACTTATGTTCAGTCTGAAATCTCTCTCTCTCGCTCTGGTTGGAAGAGGTTTGTACACATCCATGGTCCGCAGAGGATGACTGTTAATGAGTCCTGCAGCACAGTCAACAGTAAGATGATTGTGTTTTGGAGAAAAGCTTTCAACAACTGGAAGATCAGTTGCCATGAAATGCCACGTAAATGGTCAATGCAACTGTGTGTGTTTGTGGCTACTATCCTATGAAGAATGATGGCAACCATATTGACTAAAGGCCAGTCCAAAGCAAAGTTTCCAGGCACAAATGAACGTTTGCAATCTCTATGGTCCTGTTGCATCTCGGCTCCTGGAAGCACAAGAAGTTGCAGGGGATTCTACCTCGGATGACTCTAATTAGGGCCCAGGACTGGGAGGGGGCCCAGAAAAAATATTTATATTTTTAAATGTATTAATTATTATTAAATTATTATTAATAAAAAATATTTTCTTCAAGTCATAATTCATATTCCATTCAAAATAAAATAATGAAACAAACGGTCCCTTTGTCTTCATGCCATGTACATTTTAACCCCCCCCCCCCCCCCCCCCCCCCCCCCCC
>CAAKHB010007422.1:0-10621 GCA_901007665.1 Aeoliscus strigatus | reverse complement strand
CAGAACGCGCTGATTAGCCCTCTGACCATTTAATTAATTAGGCTCAGCACTTAATTATGACAAACTGCATTAGTGCGGCGGCGCGCTGCGCGGCAGCCGGCTTCTGTTCGGTAACAATTTGATTTGAGTGAAAATGGGAGCGCTGGCGAAGGAGGGGGAGTTTATTGAGCGGAAAGAGACATATGATGAGATTAACAATAATCAGAGCGGTGGGAATAGCCCATGACCAGCTGGGGGGACGAGTGGGGGCTTGAAGGCCTGTGATGGATCAAATTAGGTTTTTCTCTTCTCATTAGGATGGAGAGAGTAAAGTAATACTGAAGTGTGTGTGTGTGTGTGTGTGTGTGTGTCTTTTCATTTACGTTAATACAGCAAACACTGTGTTTATCAGTGGAACACTGGACCTTCGGCCGTAAACTCGTCTGTGTTTCTCTTCTATTGTTCATATGTAAGAGTCGATGGATGGTCGTGAAGGATGAGACAAGCCCCGCCCACTGACCTCCTCTGCCAAGACATATTAAATAATAGCCAATATTTTTACAGGACAACAGGAAACATGTCGATTTCAGAATTGTGTGTGCGTATTTTCTACTGATCTCAGATATACTCATCGGTCTTGTGAACATCACACCTGAGGGATGTTGTTTTGTTACCGGTCGAATCAAAGTCCACAACACACACACATACACACACACAAACATGTCATGTTCTGGGCTCATAAATATCATAAACACTTTACATCCATATTTCCCTGACAAAAGGAAATCTATTGTAAAGCTGTGAAAAGCTGGAGGGTGTTTAAAGGGATGAACTGTCTAAAAGGGTGAATTTAGACACACTGTCAGACGAGTCGCTGGGCTGCGTCGCCCACGGCAACGCCACAATATGATAATACCCCTGTGAATAGCGAAGGGAATGGGAATGGTAAAATGATGAATTATGATAAATAAGGCCATAGCATAGGCATGAAGGAGGGGGATCACTGGCCAAATGCACCGTGGTGTGTGTGTGTGTGTGTGTATGTGTGTGTGTGTGTGAAGGAGAGAGACCAGGACGCTTGACACCAAGCAGCAATTTGAAAGTAGAGTGGAAAGTGAGGTGTGCGCCTGCAGGGGCGGAGGGGGGACTGTCGTCTGCAGACACATATATTAACCCCTGACTGCTCCCCCCCCCCCCGACACCGGGCGTCTGATCCCCACTCGCTGCAGATTAGCGTAGCAGGACCTCCTAAAGGGCCGGTGATATTAGCTTGACGCTGCCAGACAGCGATAACATCCCCACAACCCTGAGCAAACACTACCACAACCTCCGCAGGAACTCGCCTGCTGGCGGCGCTTTGTTTGGGAAAGGCCCAAAACAAACCCAAACAAACACATGTGGCGCCTTAGACCCACGCGCAGCACGAAGGTGTCCAACACCAGCTGAAGAAAAGACACATTAAACACACTCTCTGGGCGTCGCCATGGCATTCAGCAACAAATCGATCAATCCCATTGGACACAGGTGGGCTCGAGCACCATGCCACCACGCTGGAAATCACACAACAGTGTGTGTGTGTGTGCTTCTTCCAAATACACACAATTTGGTCAAAAATGATTTTCTTTGAACCGCTGGCTTATTTTGCTATATTTTATTTATTCATTTATATTATTATTATTGTTGTTGTTATTATTATAATTATTTAAGATTATAAATTGATATAAAATTAATCAGTGTAATAAAGAAAATGTATAAAAATCTTGAGCAGTAACATCTGTTTGTATGTCTGCAGCGTCCGTACAGGGGAAAACATTGAATTCACTCATATTAGAGTCATTACGGTAGGCTGTAATATGCTGATGCTTTTGGCCAATTACGGGCTTAAAGACAATTTTATCTATTTAATCTGGGTGGAAGAAGGTGAAAACACTGAACGTGTCGGAGTTTTTTTGTTTCTGTCCGACACATACACACACACACACACACACACACACACACACATACACACACACAGTGTGTGTTTTGCTTACATTCCCTCAGGACGAGAGTTCAGACAAATGATCCACCTCGTTAATTGGCCCCAATGCTGCTGGACTAGCTCAGGTACAGAAAAATACATACACACACACACACACACACGAGATTCAACAGATGTATGGATGGAACTGTGACTGTCAGGATCCGATATAATCACTGCTTTTTCCCCCAGAGACGAACACACGACAGATGGCGTCTGAACGTCTGGTCACAACAACTTCTAAACTATGAGTGACGTCCCCAATCACACTCACAAGCCCCACCCCCTATACCAGATATCCAATGAGAACAGGTCGCCGTGCCAACAAACATCAAACATTCTGTCACATGAAGAAGAAAAGGTTTTATAGCAAGAGAACAGAACGTTAGTACGCTAAACGACAGCACACATACACACGAGACTCATTTGTCTGAGCCTCTAAGGCACATGTTTTTGTGTGTGTGTGTTTAATGCTCATCTACAAACCTGCCTGCTCAGGAGAAGCTTTCTCATGTGGAACTACAACAGTGGATGCATGCACACAAAGCGTGTGTGTACTGGCTGACCAGTGTCGCTCTGACAGATTGAGATTTGAGCACATGGAGGATTTATGGGTTTGATGCTTTGACGCCACTTTTGGTAAATTACAGCCACGGTGTGAACAATGAGATGACCTGGGAATCAGATCCAATGCTCTGAATGTCCCCCAGGGTTAACAGCCCCCCCCCTCCACACACACACACACACACACACACACACACACACACACACACACACACACATTTTACGGCAGCAGCTCAGATGAGAATCCTCTAATTCTTCCTGCTCACACACACAAATACCAGTTTGAGTTCATTCATGAAGAACCGGTTTCTACTGTGACTGACGGAATTATATATTTCTACGATTATCATCACACACACTCACACACACACACACATACACGCACACACACTCACACTGCCTTGCCCCCTGCAGGCCTGGAAATAGACCACTGACATTGATTTCACAGTCAAAGCTCAGATAAAGAGAAGAAGATCAGCTGGTTTGGTGTAATGTGTGTATGTGTGTGTGTGTGTGTGTGTGTGTGATTTAAGCGATGGTTTGCATATGGCAGCAGAGACACGCATTGATTCATCGTTTGGAGGTTTAAACTCTGGATGCATTCATTTGCTAAGTGGCGTTAGCACGTCTATCCGTTAACATGTCACGGACAACCTGGATCTGAACAAATCAAAACCTTCTCATCGCACACTGAATAACAATCAGCAGGTACCTGAAGTACCAGCAGGTACCTGACAGTTCACATGGTTTTGATTCTTCACATTTCTGTATCGTGTGAATCTCTGGGTTCTTTGCTTTCCGAGGAACGAACATGCAGCAACGTTACAGGTCCAGAGAAGAGATACGAGGTAGCCCAGAGGACAGCGTTGTGTGTGTGTGTGTGTGTGTGTGTGGTTGTTTATGGGACCTTGTCACGTCTCTGAGGGCTGAACAGCAGATGAAGTGTTGAGGGGCGTCTGGGGAGCGTCTGCAGTCACATGCCATTACTCACTTCCTGCATCACAATTAGTGCAAATGGTGCATTACAGGGAAATTATCATCAATGTGATATTAAGAGACTCTGACTAAACCAATCAGGAGAAAAAGTGCTTATCTGTCGCTCAGCAAAGACGACTGGGCGGCAGCAGCGCAGAGGTGACACAAACACGGCCTCTGAACCCCAGACGGCGAGTGGTGGCGGCCACGAGGAAATTAGAAAATAAAGAAGTCGTTCATGATCGACACACACGTCAAGACGAGACCTTCCTGGGTGCCACTTTCACCCTTTAACACCAACGGTATCGCTGTTCACGTTAGCATACTTGGGAGTACTGTAATCCTGTACTGTAAAGTACTGTAAAGGACTGTTTGCGCTATCAGAAAACAGTTCACACGGTGTGAAGACGGAGCTAGGAGGAAGAGAAAGTTTCCATCGGTTCCTGAAAGTTGAGAAGATGCACTTGGCGGCCACTACGGTGAGTACGATGACTCACTGGCTACAGAGCCAATGGGATTACAAAAACAACAACTGAATTGATTCAAACGTGCAAAGTGAAAATTTGCTCAAAACAAGTGAAGATTGCTACATGAAGATACTATAGGGCTAGAAGTGAGATATTTTGACAACAAATAAGATAAATATTCTTTGTAAGAGTTTCAGTTTTTGCTGTGAGACATATCACTGAATCCCATTTAAAGGCAGCCATGTGACTGGAATGTCACTGGTGGCAGCCTGAGGCTTGTTCTCCTGCTTGAGACGACTCCTGTGACGCTTCAGGGCATCAGCTCGCACTTCCTGATGGAGAAGTGCTGCCGCTCGGTGTTCACACATTCATGTCTCCATTTCCTGATTCAGTTTTAAAAGAAAAACTGCAGAATCCGAACAAAATGTGTCAAAGCCAAGAGTTTTTAGCAGAAAAAACGATTCAAAGGTTCAGTTACTTCAGTGTTTTCCAACGTAAACCTGCAAACAAACTGGGGAATTCGTGGTTAACCAATAAATCCCGGCTGACATCAGCAGTCAGCAGCGAATTACCCGGGAAAGTTCTCATCTCCATGACGACAAGCAGCGTCTCGTCCCTGAAAAAGTACGAGACAGACTGTGAGCTGGAGTTGGATCCAGCAGCAAGAGCAAGACTGCAATTTAAAACTGTTTCCTGTCACAATAAAACGCTTTGCTTTGCCTTTTCTTTCCCCTCGCACCCCCCCACACCTCCCGTAAAAGATCCATCTGCAAATCCACCCGTTCTAATAGAATCTGTAATTCTCGCTGCTGCTGCTTCCTCTCCCTCTCTCCTTCATTACGTCTCCATATGTAGATGGTCGCACATTATTATTTCCCGCCATGTTTTGCTGACACAACAGATGTCAAATGAAGTGAGATATACGCTTGGCTTTATTGGTGGAGATGGCCAATCCCTTCTGGCCAAAACCATTAACAAAATGGACGACACTTTGTCTGCAGCTGCTTCCCACAGGTTCTTTTTAAAGCTTAATCACACGCAGGAAACAGCAAATAAATGAAAAGTTGTGGAGAGAGATTTCTGCCACACTGGAAAATAAAGAAACTTATTAAAACCAGAAAGATAATGACGAAGCAAACTGCTGCTCCAATGAAACATGGAACAAATATGTTAAATTCATCCGTCGGTTTGTGAGGACAAGTTTGTAATTTGAGATTCTGCTCTATTGTTTCCACAGAAACAACGGAATGGACATTTATTTCTTACAGGAGCTTCATCAGAGCTCTCCGAGTGCTGCTCTGTCAACAGAATGATGCCAAAATGACCACATTCATTTTTACTGATGTGTTGATTGTGAAAACACGGATTCTAATGCTTATGTACGTGAATACACAGGAGAACACACTCGATCAGCTGGTGGAGCTCCCAGTCTGAACGTTTGTCCAGTGAAGGCCAACAAGAGTCAGTGTAACTGAAGGTTTGCGAGAATTAAATTAATTGAAAGGATCTGAAGTCAGTTCTGTTACATTTACACACAACCGATGGAGGAGATACTGTGTGTGTGTGTGTGTGAGAGAGAGAGAGAGAGAGAGAGAGAGCGCAGCGGTCGGCCGGCTCATTTCACAGCTGTATGGGGGGATTAGGTGGAGGAGTGGAGTGGTGGAGGAGCTAAGCTGCCTCTTTTATCTCATTCAAACATGTTGCTAATTCAGCAGCGAGCGGCTGCCGCAGGAGCCGCTGCCGCTAAGAGCTGTATCATTCTCCTGCCGTGAATAAACTGCTCGTCCTAATCCCCAATCAGCAGCCGTGACACGGATTATCACCGGCGACAAGACAGCGACCTGAGAGGAGGACAGGAGGAGGTGGAGGAGGAGGAGGAGGAGGAGGAGGACGAGAGGAGAGGAGAAGAGAGGAGGGAAAGGAGGAAAGGATGAGAGGAGAGGAGAGGAGAAGAGGAGAGAAGAGGATGAGGAGGAGGAGGAGAAGTGGAGGAGGAGGACAAGAGGAGGAGGTGGAGGAGGAGGAGGACGAGAGGAGAGGAGATGAGATGATGAGGAGGTGGAGAAGGAGAGGAGAGGAGAGGAGGACGAGAGTAGGTGGGAAAGGAGGAAAGGAGAGGAGAGGAAAAGAGGAGAGGACAGAAGATGATGAGGAGGTGGAGAAGGAGAGGAGAGGCAGAGGCGGAGGAGGAGGAGGACAAGAGGAGAAGGGAAAGGAGGAAAGGAGAGGAGGGGAGAAGTTGATGAGGAGGTGGAGGAGGAGGACAAGAGGAGGAGGGGGAGGAGGGGAGGAGAGGAGAATCGCTGTAGATCAGATGAGAAAAGAAAGGAGTATAAGAGCGAAGGAGATGAGACAGGATGCTGCAAGAAAGATGATGGGTGAGAGGGAAGGAGGAAGGATGAGAAGGAGAACAGGAAAGAATAGAGAGGAGGGAAGGAGACATGGAGATGGGAGGAATAAAAGCTGAGGGAAAACTGAAAGAAGGACAGGATGGAGAGAAGGAGTTCGAAGGACGTTTTAAAGCTGATGAGCAGAGACCACAGAGCCCTCTGCTGCCACTGAAAGGAACTGCAGGACTTTTGTCTGTACTATCACTATCTGATAATCTTTGATCCATTTCGCCTCAAACGAACCTGCAACTCAAAGCACCTGAACGCCTCGCAATGCGTCGCCATGGTTTCAGCGTGTGTGTTTCCGTCTTTGGTCCCAAGTGGCAGCTGATTGAATCAGAATGACCACGTGGGACCACACCGGCCCAAACAAGACACCGGAGAGATCAGGAGCTTCTTTACATCAGCTAACTGCTCCCTGTGTTTGCTGCACCGCTAATTGAGAGCTAATTGCTGTAACACAGTGTAAAGACCAACACACCACCGGGGAGACACAGCTAACGGACGCCCGCCCCCTGGGGGGCGGACTTGTCACCACGATTTAACCTCAAAACAGAAGACGAAAACAAACTGTGACGAAGAATAAAAGCAGAGAGCGTTCATCACCCTCATGGCCTGTGAAATCCAGCATCTCCTCCACCTGATGGGGGCGCCGCTGGTGAAGTAGATGGTTTGTTAGCAGATGAACAGATGAACGACAAACAGGAGAGGTATCAATAAAGTTATGAAGAAATGTTACATCATCATCCGCCAGATGCAATATTAACCCTTTAACACTGACTGTAGCTGCAGATACAGAACCGTAATTACACCCAACTAGTGGCACCATCAGAAAACTGAGAAGTGTGACACGGTTCCCCTACCTGGAGTGAAGAAGGAGCAAGGAAAAGGAGAAAAACATCGGTTCCTGAAAGATGAGAGCAGCCATGTTTCTGTCATTACGGTAATCTCATTGGCTCTGTTGTCGGAAGCTGGAGAGTCATTACCATAATGACAGCCACTTCACTGTGAAGTGCAACCTCTCAACTTTCAGGAAGCATTTTGTGACAGAAGCATTTTGTGTACAGATGCTCTGTATTTAGTTATTTATTCAAACATCTTCCAGCCTGGTGGCACTCTCCTGGGTTTTATGTATTGTGTTTTGGTTTTCTTACAAAGTACTTTCTTGTGTTTCTATCTATTATGTACTGTGGTTTTGCTTTGTTGTAAAGCACTTTGGGTAGCTTTCAGGCTATTGTAAAGGGCTATATAAATAAAATTTGATTTGTTTTTTATTTGACGATATCGGCTGCGATACAGTCAGTGTTAAAGCTCTGCCCACTCATCCAAACATGGCTACTTCCTGCAACAACTATAATGAACCAAACCTGAGGCCTAAAAACTGAATTTTGAACATTTTTAAAAAGTTACGACTTTGTGAATTCAAAAAGGCAAATTCACATAATTTGTAATTGAACTCAAATGAAGATTGAACCTGCAAAAACACCAGAACGGCCCTTTAAATGAGCAGGAAGCCCCACCCTATGTGGAAAATTGCAATAATGATGCTGTAGTATCTTAATGAGCTTGTGACTGATCCATAAAACCAACCAGTTACCACAGTCAAAGCACGTAAATCAACCAATCACATGCATGATGTGTTTAATCACAAATTAGTCCAATGCAGATGAGCTGTTTGTACACACTCTTACACACACACACACACACACACACACACACACACACACACACACACACACCAATCTTCCACCATGCGCATCAGTGCGGTAACTCTGTAATTTACTGTTGTTGAAAGACGCGTCAGTGAATTACAGCCTGAGGAGGAGTTTGACAGCACACACACACAAACAAATACACACACACACACACACACACACACACACACACACACACACACACACACACACTCAGACTGATAGGTCTGTCTGCTCAGTGACCAGCTGTCAGGATGTCACTGTGTGTGTGTGTGTGTGTGTGTGTGTGTGTGTGTGTGTGTGTGTGTGTGTGTGTGTGTGTGTGTGTGCCCTCCTCATCCTCCTCCTTTTCTTCTTCCTCTTCCTCCTCCTCTTCCTTCTTCTTCTGGGCAATTGACCGGAGTCTTTCTCTGTCTGAGCATTCTTCTTCATCCTCCTTCTTTTTCTCCTCCTCCTGCTTCTTTTGCTTCTTGCTTTTCTTTGCCTCGTTCTTCTCCCCCTCCTCCTCCTCCTGGAAAATCCCCAGTCCTCCTCTTCACGTCCTTCAGCCGTCTGGTTCTTGGCCTTCAGCGGTAGAAGAGCTGAACAGGAGAGGAGCGATGGAGTCCAGGAGAGAGATGGAGAGACAAGGAGAAAAGACGAGGAGAGGGAGGAAAAGTTGGTGGTCAGCATCTCTGCAGGCGTCATAAATCAGATTTCCCACCGTCCCCTGTGGAGGGGCCCTTCGCTCGGCCCTGTGCGGACACGCTCAGCGGGGCGCGGAGCATCGATTGGCGTCGCCACGCCGATGCTGACTATGCCGGGTTCGGAGGGTGAGAGGGGCAAAGGCGTGAGGTAAGGTGTGTGTGTACGTGTGTGGGGGGGTTGGTGGGGGGGTCATGAAGAAATCTGCTTCAGCATCAAACAAAAACTGAACCAGGCAAAGAGAATGTGCAGACTCGCTGGTAATTTCCCCCTATCAGCACGGCCTGAACACCCACACACACACACACACACACACACACACACACACACACACACACACACACAGATACCTCCTCTTGCTGATGCTGACCTGACAGGAAACATCTTGTTTAACGAAGCTGCAGCCGCTGCTTCTTCTTTTTCTTCCTCTCGTCTTCTTCTTCTTGTGCTTGATGAACAGGATAACACTGACAAGCAGCTGATAGACGCTGTGAGAGCGCATCCACAGTGACATCTACATCGCCCCCTGGTGGCTGGATGCTGCTCAGAGATGATGAGTCATCTGCGAAGTGACGGTCACGTACTCATGACATGTTCTACTTCCTTCTAACTGGCAGGGGGCAGAGTTTCCACAAACAGCAGATCTATGTTTCGTAATCTGGATCAGAACGATTAGATCTGAGAGAAATTCTTCGTTTTGGATGTTCAGCTTCCGTCACCATGGCGCTCGACAGGAAGTGACACGTTTACATCATTAATGAGCGCTGACAGACGATGACAGTGTCTTGAAGATTATTTCTGATCCAGACATTGAAGATGATGCTGATGTGGGTCGGTCAGGCAGCTGGTCGCCATGACAACGGTTTGCATCTGCCTCCTCTGGAAACTTTTCACACAAGTTCCTGGTGTTGGCCAGTCACAGTTGGAAAAGTGCAAACTGTGAACAAATGCTACCCCCTCCTCCATCCTCTCTCTCTCTCTCTTTCTCTCTCTCTTTTCATCCCTGTTTTCTGTCTCCCTCTCTTTTATAAATTTCATTAAGGGAGGAATCCCATTAGCTCCCGGTGGCCTTGCCTCTGCGGGTTAACAACTTTGCTTAGGCATGTAAATTCAGAGCTTAGTCAGGCCGATTTTCCACAGAGCCACCGCCGGAATGCACGCCATCACATTAAACGCCATCTTTGGAAACATTTATGTGAGCTGGAGATGTGAGGTGTGTGTGTTTGTGTAAACCACACACACACACACACACACACACACAAACACACTATCTGGTTTATCAGGTAGGATGGTGCGTGTGCTGCTGCATCTCCATATCATATACATACTGTACATATTCACAGGGTGGAGGAGGAGGTGGACACTTATCTCCAGCGGGCAGGACGGAGGCAGCGGACACACTCAAACACACACACACACACCAAACACACACACACCTCTGAGGGTTTAACACACAGGCAGATTTACTCCACTGGCATCAACCCATTGGCTTCCAAACAAAGAGAAGCCACTCTGAGTGACGTTTTTTTTTTTTTGTTCTTCAGAAAAAGTGCGAGCTAACACATGTCACATTTGATGTTCAATCGGGCTGAAGCCATGAAGAGAATATGAGTGTGTGTGTGTGTGTGTCAACCGTCGTTGGTGTCGCACTCAAATTGTGGAACATAAAATATCACATTGGACGATTCACTTTGAGATCAGACCAGTGACCAGACAGAGAGCAGATAAATAATTCAGAGAAGGGACAGAGGGAGTTCAGGTTTATGTGTGGCGGCTCCACGCAGCTTCTCACTGACAACATGTCAATAATGGTGGGAGGTCAAAGGTCAAGTGGCATAAACTTGTAAGAAC
>CAAKHB010007421.1:0-12068 GCA_901007665.1 Aeoliscus strigatus | reverse complement strand
TATTAACTGTCAGAATAAAATGTTTTCAATGTGGATGGGGACCCATGGGACAAATCGTTTTGAACCGTGAAACGCGCGCGACTAAATAATAATAATAATAATAATAATAATAATAATAATAATAATAATAATAATAATAATGTGTTGCTGATATTATTTACAATTCGGTATATTATAATTATTTCTAATAATTAATAATGGTTCCTTCAGTGGACAGTTATTTGAAATCCACCACAGAAACTTCTTTTAAGACATTTATAGTAAAACAACAACAACAACAAACGAACAAACGAAGTCTCTCTGGGGAAGAATATTCTTTTCTTTTTTAACAAATGGCTTTAGTGGGAATGAAGACCGCGATCCGGATTCTCCGTTTCTCCCGGGAGCAGTCGCGTCACAGCCCCGGAACCGACGGGAGCGGCTCCCTGGCGGTGAACCCCCACCGGAAGACGGAGCGGCGCCTTTGTCGCGAGTCGTAAACAGCGACGACGGACGTCGGAGACGCAGGATTTGTCGGGAACACACAACTTTCCGTGTCCGTGTCAACTTCCCGATGGCGCCTCCGCCGTGCCGCCGCCGGTGGTTCTCTGAGAGCCGGAGCGGAGCCACCGGAGCGGCGGTGGCGGCGGCGGCGAACGGTGACCGCTCGTTTCACGGCTGACGATGGCAGCACGGTGAACGGTACACACGAGGCTGCGTTCATGCTGTGGTCGTGACGTCAACAACAACAACAACAACAACAACAACAACAATCGTTCGCTACGAGCACACAACAACTTAGCTAGTGGTGCTAATACTTGTTAGCATTGTTCATGTCTGTGTCGGACGTCGTTCGCTCCCCGTGTCTGTGTCAATGTACATGTTGAAATCATGCCTCCTGTCGTGACCGGGGTTCCAGGTGCTCCCTGCCGCTGACATGGAGGTGGGCAGCCTCCCTGTGGAGCTCTGGAGGGTGGTCCTGGCCTACCTGCCCCTCCCCGACCTGGGCCGCTGCTGCCAGGTGTGCCGCGCCTGGCGGGAGCTGATACTGTCTCTGGACAACACCCGCTGGAGGCAGCTCTGTCTGGGCTGCCCCGAGTGCCGCCATCCCAACTGGCCCAGCCAGCCCCACCTGGAGCCTCCATCCTGGAGGGAGGCCCTGAAGCAGCACACCCTGGCCACCCGCACCTGGACCCAAAACGGACCGGAGCACCAGTCCTCCACCTGCCTCCTCTTTTTCAGGCGTCGGAAGGAACGCAGGGTTTGGCACGTGGGACCCGGGCGTGAGTTTGAGACCCTACGGGGGGCTCTTGGGGTGGTGGGTCCATACGACCGCTTGGTTCTCCATCCAGGGGTGTATGAGGAACAGGCCGAGGTGGTTCTGAAGGTGCCCGTGGAGCTGGTCGGCCTGGGCCGACTGGGCGACGTGGCCCTGCTGGTGTGTATCGAGCAGCAGTGCCCGACGGCCCGGCTGTGCAACCTGGTGTTCATGCCGCCGTGGTTCTCCACTGTGGTCTACAAGGTGACGTCAAAGTTCGACATAATCTCTCATGTCTCCTGTGAATGTATCTCACTCCAGCCAACTCTGTCTTTGCCTTAGACGTCATGGGGTCACGTCCAACTAGACAACTGTAACTTTGAGGGGGCTGAACTTCAAGTTCGTGGTCCAGGAACCTGCCAGGCTCGCTTTTGCACCTTCTCAAAGGGAAGCTCTGCACACTTGCTAGGCGTCGCCCTCAGTTTGATGGACAGCTGTGACTTCTCAGGGAGTGATACGGCCTCGGTGACAGTGGAAGGTCAGCCGGTGTCAGAGAGGAACTGGGCTTGTAAATATCTGGCCGCCCTCACCCGGACGTTTTCATCATGTAGTGTATCGGGGAATACTCCCGGAACCCTCTCTGACCCCCAGACCAACTCAGCCGATGGGCATCAACCACCCGGTGTCACCGCTAAGGAGGAGCACATGAGCACGGACGACTGGCGGACGAACGGAGTGGAAGGAGTTTACCAGGGCACGGTGATCGAGGACAAGTGGAGCGACGGGGTGCACAGCGAGGGAGAGGACGAGCACCAAGAAGGGGATCGAACCGTCAACCCCAGGAACCCGTTTACTCTGGATTACAAGATCCCATGTGACAATCACGGCCTGTCCCACCTCGTCACAGCCTCCTCCCCTGATCCTCCGTCAGCGGCCCCTGACCTCCTCTCCTTTCAGCAAGAACTCGGCCGGGACCCAGAGGCGCAGATGCTGGCGACCTCAACTCTGGGCTGCATCATCAGGCGCTGCGTCTTCAGAGAGGGGAAGGGGGGCGTGCATCTGTCCAACTACGCAAATGCACGACTGGAGGGCAACGTGTTCCGAGGCCTGAACTACGCCGTCCGCTGCATCCAGAACGCAACGGTAAATACCGTCGTCTCACCGTCTGATTCTAAGCAGCGCACGTGTTCGTCGGTTGTGCGTATGTCTGTCTGTAAACCCGTGTGACTCCGGAGACTTCTCTCGCCTCCTTCAGATTGTGATGCTGAGAAACGAGGTGTGTGCGTGCCGAGCATCCGGGGTGTTCCTGCGTCTCTCGGCTCAGGGCCTAATTGCCGAAAACAACATCCACTCAAACGGGGAGGCGGGGCTGGACATCCGAAAAGGAGCCAACCCCATCATCGTGGTAACCGCGGCCACCCAGCCTGCGTTTGTACACATAGAGGCGGTTTCCTATTTACAAACGAGTGAAAGCTGGTTTTAACACCTGGATGGAATCATCCGGAAATGAACGTGAATTTTCATCCTGTCTCATTCACAAGTAATCTTTTTTTTTTATAATAGACAGTGAGCAATTACATTAGTCATATAAAAGAAGACACAGGGCAAATGATAAAACTGAGTGTGAATTAAAATTAGAGGAGGTTGTTTGGGTTCAAATAGATTCACATTTTCAGTCTCGTGCCAAACAAGAGCATTTATGATGGAAATGTTCATCCCTCCTCCTCTCACAAAACAGAAGAGTAGAAAATCAAAAACACTGACGTTAACAAGCCTATTTCGGCTCCATCACACTCACATTCTGTTTCATTCCACAGTGCAACAGAATTCATAGCGGTTTACGCTCCGGTGTTGTTGTCCTCGGCAACGGAAAAGGTTTCATTCGGAGCAATCAGATCTACAACAACAAGGAAGCGGGCGTGTACATCCTCTTCAGCGGGAATCCCGTGGTCAGGTAGGCGCAGCTTCACGGCACCTGATCAGGGATGTGTCGAACCCACACGACACGCTTGAGTATTTTCACCTCCTCTCTCAGAGGGAATCACATCTTCCAGGGGCAGGCAGCAGGGGTCGCTGTCAACGAGAACGGACGAGGGCTGATCACCGGTGAGTGAGTGAGTGTGTCGCACACAGAGGCAGCCGAAGCTTTGTGATCCAGGCGATGCCGTTTGGTTCCAGAGAACGTGATCAAAGAGAACCAGTGGGGCGGGGTGGACATCCGTCGCGGTGGAGACCCCATCCTGAGAAACAACTACATCTGTCACGGCCACTCGGACGGCGTGGTGGTGGGGGAGAGAGGCCGCGGGCTTATCGAGGGAAACCACGTGTACTGTATGAAGTCCCAGCCAAAGATGGCTCTTTGTGGAACGTGACATGTGTGTGACACGTCTGATCTCCTGTCGCCAGGCAACAAAGGATGTGGGGTGTGGGTCATGTCCTCCAGCCTCCCGCAGATCCTGGGAAACTACATCACCCACAACTGCATGTACGGAATGGCCGTGTTCTGCAGGAAGGACCCGGAGAGCGTCGCCAGCAGAGAGGGAAACTGGGCGGGGCAAGAGGGAACGGGTGGAGGGGACAGAAGGGGAGAAGAGGGAGGAGGAAGAGAGGAGCACGACAACGGGAACGAGGAGGGAGAACTCTTTGCGTGGGAGAGTGACCTGGACAGTGAGGATGAGCATCACTCCAGCCGGCGCTCAGTCAGCGTGGCTCTGGTGGAGAACAACTGCCTGAGCTCCAACGGAGGTGAGACGAGGACAGCGGCTCCCTTCACTGCTCATCTGAGAGGCTTCTTTGGTTCTAAGCTGAACAGTGGGGAGTTCCCTCGGCCAAGGACCTTCTGTTTATTTCAGTGTTAGTCAGTCTGTTTGTTGTGGACGTATCGTAATGAAATGTAGAGTAACTGCTGCTGATGGACCAGGACCAGAGGATTAAATGTTGGTGGTGTTCCGGAACCTTCTGGAACCGTCTGGATCCAGGAATCTGTTGAAGGGTTCTTCCTCATTTTCAGTCTCTGTGGTCCAGTGGTTAGTGGGTCTGTCTGTTAACACAGAGGTCGGGGGTTGGAGCCCACCCAGGGACGTTTTACTGTTGAAATAAAATAGAACAATCAGAGGTGAGAGGTCATGATTTGTGTACCAAGGTTTTAATAACTGTGATAATAACTACTAACTATTAGAGACAAAGTCCTGTTTGATGATCAGTGAATTCATTAGAGGAGATCAGTGAATGGAGGACGACATCGGGTGAGATGATCTGATTGGAGGAGGTCTGAGCTTGCAGGGATTTTCCAGTTTAGTCGGTTTCAAACTGAAGAAGCTCCTCCCATCCGTCACCTTCCCAGCTACGACCTGGTCAAACCCCCTGCTGTCTCTCAGGTCCTGTCCGTGTTTGTCTTCTGTCCCGTAGCAGTCGGTCTGTATGTGAAAAGCAGCGAGCCGCTCAACGTGTTTGCCAACCTGGTGAGCAGTAACCAGGGCATCGGCGTCGCCCTGCTGCAGAGCAGTCAGCTGACCCGACTGGCGACAAACTGCATCGCTGACAACGGCCGCGGTGGTGTGACGGTGGAGAGGGACTGCCGCGTGGAGCTTCGTGGTAATGGCGTTTATAAAAACCGTGGCCATGGCATCAGCTTCACCGGCAACGGGCAGATTGTGGAGAACGACGTGGTTGGAAACTGCGGATACGGGATCCAGGTGTCTGGATGTGCTGATGTTAAGGTCAGAGGCAGGTGAAGCTGCTCTGATGTACAAAAACAAACAGGTTCCATGACGTTCACATTACTTCCATCTCTAGGTTCTGCGCAACCGCGTGCAGCCTGAACAGGGTTGTGGCATCGCTGTGCTGGGGCCTGTAAAAGGCGTCGTCTGGGACAACCTGCTGTTTCAAGGACACCCTGGAAACCAGAAAACCCTGTTACATATGGACCCCGCCAACGAGAGCTGTGTGTTACGCAACAACAGTATTCTGAGGCATAACAACAGGTAACCAGGCAACCAGCAGCGAGTGCAGGAGATTTCCAAGACCAGCAGCGGCATTTAGTGCCTTTTTCTTCTGGGCTCCAGGTGTGAACTTTATGGACTGATCCTTTAATCTCTTGGCGTTTTCACAGCTTTACATCTGCCCCTCCCTGGATTCTGGAAAATCCTCCCCCTCGTCCGCTGGCCAGCTCCCCATCCCACCTCTCCTCGCCCGAATACCCATCTCGCCTCGGCATCAGCACAAGGATCAGCGCCACAGTGGAAAGTGGTTGCCATGGCGGCAGCGTGTTCTGCTCCATTTTGTGAAGTGTGGATGAATGTCTGCGGTGGAAGGCCGTGGAAGTTGTGTTCCAGTTGCAGGTTTTCACTCGTGGTCATGTCATGTCCAGGGTGAAAACCCGAGTTGTGTGTGTGTTCCAATTTCATCGCAAAATATTGTAAAAAAAAAAAAAAAAACACTCGTTCTTAGTTGACAACAAATTATGCAGCATTCCATGCACAACTACACCATAACATTTCCACTGACAATGACTCAGGGTTCCTATGAACATAAGGGGGGGTGCAGATAAATCTGGTCAGTTTCCACGTATGAAAAAACATGGAAAGTCAAAAATCCATCAAGCACCTTGCTCTGCATCTTCTCTCTGCAGATGTCACTTATTCTCTGGAAAAATGGAAATTTGAAATTCCTCATGTGTAGGAACCCTGATAAAGCGGTTTTGTGTGTATGAGTGGTGGAAAAGACCTGAATGCTACAAAATATGGTTTCTACTGACAGTGACCATGACTTCCTGTCAGACATCGACTGGAGACCGACATCACACAGACTGAAGCCGTGACGACATCACACAGACCGTCTATCCTCTGAGCGAATCTTCTCCAATCTTAAGCTTTAACCTCCTGCTCTCCAACCAGATTTTATATCCACGTACGGAATTCTTGTGACTTTAGTTTCCCGGTTTGCTCCTGGTGAGAAGGTTCCCGTCCTAACAGGAGTCACGAGCATCACAGACATCAGCTACAGGTCAAGTCATATTTTTTAATAAACTGGAGGGACGTTGTCAGATGGTGTGTATATGCAGAAACAAAACATGTCCCAAAAATGGTCCAGATGTTCAGCGTGATGTCTTCAAATGTGCCTCAATGTTTCACCCATGCTACGACGTTTTCTGTCATCTAGATCTTGTTTACACCCGTCAGCTTCTTTGACAGCGAGAACTAAATCTCTTTCCATGGTCACCGTTGTATTTCTTTACCACATGCAGTAATAAACAGTTCTTGTTTGCAACAGTTCAGTCCCAGTTTTCTTCCAGTTCCCATCAATGCATTTTCTTGCGCTTGCGTCTCTCGATGAACGAATCGTATTTGACCAGAGGCAGAACGAGGGACGCCAGCTTGTGTTTGTCTTGCAGACTGGGGTTGCTCGTCTTCCCCCGGCCCGGCTTGCTGATGGTCAGTCCCATTGACTTGGCAACTTCAGTGATCCTGCAGGACGATTTAAAAATCAGCTCTGTGGAACACGCAGCAAGGTTGTTGTTTTTTTTGTTTTTTTATCTCAGGCCGGATTTATTTTTATCAGATCGACGCCGTGCCTGACGTGCACCTAACTACATGTCACGGTGACACGGACCTCTGCAGACTGTGATTGTTTGGGTCACCTGACTCCCAGCTCTGAGACACAGGAGCATAATGCTGCAGTCACATGGAACCGTCTTCTCATTTCAGTGGAGAGAAGACGGTAAAACACTGGTGAAGCCGGCAGAGAAAACCGTTCAAATGTGATTTATATTTCATTCATATTTTATGTGGCGTCGTTGCCATGGAATATCTAGAGAAAACAGGATTTTATAGCAATAGATGTATTGCTAATAATACACAAAAATATATTTTTTAGATTGTATGTTCTGTAACAATACGACATCGCCATAGAAACGTCCCGTCCCGTTTTGCTGTTTCCGTTCCGTCCAGCTGATTCCAGGTGAATGCAGCATCAATGGAACCTTACCTGGCCTCAGCGATTCCCAGGTCACAATGCAGTAAGCTGAGGTCAACAGTCATGTGACCCATATGCAGCAGCAGAGCCAGACAGTACGCTGCCAGCTTGGCACGCATCGATGCTGAAACAACGTTCTGCACCCTGAAAGGTGAAGTTAAGTGTATGAATGGCTGGAAACACGACAGAGAAGGAAAAAAATGGACTAAAACATCTTTGAGCATAAAACGTGAAAGGGGAAATCAGCATTTTTAGGCACATCACTGTGGTCGACTGAAGCAACGGATTCCACTGACACACTGATGTCAGTGGAATTAAATAAGAACTTTTATATCTCTATGGCAGTGGGGCTGAAAAGTTTGGGTCAAATCACTGCTGAGTCTGTGATTATTTTGATTATTTTGTATCTGTATAAAAATGCCAAAGTCCATTAGCTGAGGAGGATTTCTGTCATTAGGTGTTGAACTTCACAGTTCTGCAATATTGTAACACTTGATGTTCATCTTACTATTTCAAATTGTGTTTGCTGTATGTTTTAGATGTCAGGGTTAATCAACACTGTAATGTATTATTCGTAGTAGTTGTAATAATATATTGCCCATTTGGGAATTTATTGCTTCATTTAGAAAAAGAAGTTCCACTGCAATCATACATGTAAATGTAGACATTGTTAGTGATTCATGTTCCAGAGAGAGTTCGCTACAAAGTGAAGAGCCGTCTTCAATGTCCCCCAAGTAATTAAACCCCAAAGAGTCTGTGCGATGGTGTGAACGTAGGACATGTCAGCTCCAGCCATCTCCAGCCTACCTGCCACTGCTGAACGTCTCCACTGTGAACGTCCTGAAGAGTTTTCTCTGAATGACGCGTGGACAGCCGTCTTCCACACCAACTGTGCATGAAAGCAGAAATGACAGTGACAACAGCTCTGGAAGGATCCTCTTTGGGGGGGCTCCATGGAAACAGAGACGGTAACTCACACTTGGAGGTGATGTTCTTCTGCCGGGACAGTTTGAGGAGCAGAGAAAGGTAAAACGCACAGCGGGATACTTTCTCTCTGTCTTCATCAGCACTTGGCATGTTCTCCAGGTGCTTCAAGACAGACAGACACCTGAATCACAGAGAGAGCGTCGACAACAATCACACCGCAGAAAAGTAACAGACAGCCAAGTCTTTCTTCCTTATCGTCATAAAAACCCACCCTCCGCCATCTCTCATCTTCCGCAGCTCCTCGGGGCTCAGAGACGCCATCTTAGAACCGGCCTGGTCCAAGGCCTGAAAGTCCACCGGACTCAAAACTGCAGCGTCGCTAAGGACCCAAAGTGTCAAAGCTCCGGTTCTCATGCCGTAGTCCTGCTCACCGTGTTTGTGTGTGTGTCTGTATACACATGAATGTTCACTGTGTGCAGTATGCAAACTAGAAGCAGAAGTACAGACTTTCTTTCTTACTCCAGTTAGGAATTCTCTGATGAAGTTTTTCCACTAAACAGTTCCATCTCTGCTTGCCTTGGATGGGCAGATCGATCCAGAACACGAGTAGATCCGTCAGGAGAGTACAACAGGAATACGCACGGCATAAAGTAGTAAACAGACGATCGTCTTTGCATCGACCGTCGACCGTAACAAGACGAGGACTGAAGAACTGAATCGCTGTCGGTAGACTCCTGGTGGTCGGGTCGAGCTGAGCTGAGCCGAGCTGAGCCGAGCTGAGCTGGAACCGTGTGGTGGAAAAGACCCTTTACTGACTGGTGTCCTTACACAACAACACAAACAAGGATACGACTGTCAAACTCATAGACGTCCTCTGGGCTGTCTGCTTCTGCATTGCAAGGAGGCAAGTGGAGCAGTAGTTCTTCCTGGGAGTCTGCCTCAAACACCTCCTGCTGCAGAGCTGAGGAGGGAGGGAGAAGAAACGCTCAGGGATACAAAAACAGGGGGGAAATCTTCTGATCACGGGCTGCACACTGTGATGTCACGAGCTCACCTTCCAGACCCTTCTGCTCGATCACAGCATTGGCCGCCTTAGCAACAGTGAGTTGCAGAGTGTCGCTGCCCACCTGATTCAGTCGGCGAGAGTTCAGGGCTTTCTTCTGTTTGCTCGTACCGAACGCCTCGATCAGAGAGTCAACCTGCACATGGAATAGGACATTCACGCCGCATGTTGTGTTATTATTACAATGTCATTCTGGTGGTTGATGTATACGTGTGTGTGTGTGTGTGTGTGTGTACTTTTAAAAAGGACTAATAGTGGTACCTTTGCTCTGTAACTCTGGGTCATGTCTTGAGGTTTTGCCATTTCTGTTGTCTCTCCTGGTTAAAAGAAGAAGAAGAAGAAGAAAGACAGTAAAAGATGATGTTGCATGTTTATCGGTGACTCCACTGCAGCTGTGCGCATCTGTAGTTTTACCTGGTATGACAGGTTGCATGTTGAAGAGCTGAGCACTGTGGAGCTCCATTTGCATGGTTTGCTTGTTCAGCACTCCTACGTAATACCTACAAAACAACACAATTAACCCTCACATGCACAGGGATGTTCTGCATTTATGTTCTGCAAATTACACCTACTTGCAAAGACTGTTGCATTTTAGGGCCCGAGGTCCAAAATTCTGCCCAACATAAGAAAGTCTGTCCGATTCAGCGACCTGGACAAAAAACAGTGGCAAACCTTCAGGTGAATGCTGGGAGAGGAACCTGAGAAGTCAAAGATCAGGATCCAGACAAACTACTCACCAATATCCGTCTGTGTTTCTTTCTGGGGTTGTTCACGTCTGCATTTTTGTAGAACGAAAAGTCCAGTTTGTCTGCATTAGCGAGTCTGCCATTGGAGAAGCTGACTGTGTGACAGGAAATCACAACGAGGAAAAATGTGATTCACGTTACTGTAATGTCAGCGTGAAACTGGCCGCCACGTGTGTAGTCAACGCATGTTTAAACAGAGGCACTAACCCACAATTTACTGCCATTGTCAAGGTTTTTTTCTGTTCAGATGTTTCAACACAAATAAAGCGTGAAATAATTACCGATAACGGATTTCTCGGAGACTTCGTCCTCTTCACAACACACTAACGAACAGGAGGCAGCCATGTTTCCTGATCCACGAGTAGCAAGAGAGTTCCGTTTTCGTACTTCCGCGTTCGTCCGAATTCCTTCTCGGGCAATGTGGGTGGCGCATGCATAGATACAGTACGTGTCTATGGGCGCAATTCAAATTATATAAAAATGTTTGATATGTGGTTATTAACAATGATATGAGTCATGTGTCGTATGCGAGGATTGGTGTGTCCTCGAACCACTGACTCCAGTGGTCCTAGAAGCGGAGGGGTTTTCTATTTCTTCATGCACGACATTGTCGTGGAGAGACAGAAATTCTCGTAACTGCATTTTTTTATCTGATCTGAGAAGATTCACTTGAATTCATTTGAATACAAATTCAGACAAACAAGAATGACACATTTACTTTATTTTCAATTCCTATATTCATATGAATAATATTTATTTTACATTACATATAGCAAAGGCAAACCTGAGGACATAAATATTTAAAAAACCTGTTCAGGAGGATAATGGATGGACAGAGACAGGACCGCCTCATCAGCCAATTGGAAACCAGAGTTCAAATCCCAACAAAATAGTTTAAGAAGAACAAATACAATAAATATTAAACATATTAATAAAATATAATAAAAATGTGATTTAAATGTATTTTGATTTTCAAGAACTAGATTATGATTAAATATGTTCTCACTACATTATACATTAAAAACAGAAAAACAACATTTTAAAACATAATCAAAGTATACTATCATTAAAGATAGAGATGTTAAAACAATCAAATTTTTTTTTTTTTTAAACTTGCCAACATTTGGTTTGACTTCAGTAGGTTAGTAACCCCAAATTAGACGCTGTCTTCAAACTCCTGTCTCACAAAGTCTCAGTAACAAAGTTTTAATCCACATTTGTCAACAGCATTGTTACATTTTACAACATTTTACAACTTTGTTTCCGTGGTGCAGGCCTTGGACTTTGAGGTTCCTCATCTGCAGCAGGGCAGACGCTGTGCAGAGGATGGAAAAAAAAAGTTACCTATGTAAAATAAGTAGGTATATAGGAACAAACTTAATGGCATTTGTTGGGAAAAAAAGTGACACCCGTGCCCAAAAAGTGACATGCAGCAGATTAAGGAGCGAAATAGAAAAAAAACAAACACCTTGACTGTCATACCTGGAGAAGGGAGAACTAAAAAACAAACCGAAGAAATGCAGCACAGCAAAAAGTAGCTCTGGTGACTTTGTTCATGTTCAATCCTGTCGACAGTGTTGCGTTTGTCCAACTCCAGTTACACATTGAGTGAAGTCAAACCAAACGTCTTCAAGGTTTCATACGTTTGATTTCAGATCAACGCTTTCACTGAAGTTACACAGCAGCTACATCTGTCACACTTTGTGTCACTTCGGTCAAACGCTGACCTTTGACACCTTGTCGTGCACACCGCAGTCTTTGCTGCCGGCTCTCCTGTGAGAGTCCACGTCCGTCGGTGTGCAGTGTCAAGGTGAGTTACGGAGTCCCCCCCCCACCGATAGAAAGACGTTTGTCATCGGGGGCCAGTTACAGATTCAGATTCAGCAAAAACGCTACGTTTGTTCCAGTAGGAATGAGCAACGTGCTGCAGATTTGTCTAATCCCAGATTTACCAGACAAACTGAAATCAAACGTATGAAACCTTGCAGACGTTTGGTTTGATTTCAGCAGGTCGGTACATCTGAAATGAAACGTTACCTACAGGACGCTCTGATTTCTACTTTTGCAAACGCAGACGTCTCCCTGAACTCCTCCTCTGGAAAAGGCCCCGGATGACAAAGGT
>CAAKHB010007420.1:40691-57130 GCA_901007665.1 Aeoliscus strigatus | reverse complement strand
TCTGCTGGGACACATCCTTCTATTGTGCTCTCTGCAACTCTATTCCAATATATTATCTCCATATCATGTGTTTATGCCATTGTAAACACACACACACACACACACACACACACACACACACACACACACACACACACACACACACACACACACACACACTGCAGCTGTATTGGAGCCACACTAGGCGTACAGGCTCTTTGCCATGGCGATGCTGCGATAATAAACCAAGCCACAGGCGTGTTTAACTTCAGAAGAAAAAATCGAGGAAGTTGCTGGGAGCGCAAATAGATAAATAGATAAGAAGAGCTGCTTAACTGAGAGAACAGAGGAAACGCTCAGACAGCAAAATGTACGCAGTTATTCACTGGACTGTCACACTTCGTTGTAACTTTCTTCTTCTTCTTCTTTTTTTTTTTACAAATCGAAGAAATGAGGCCAAAAATGATGAATTTTGGTTTATTAGTAGTCTTGACAGCTGCTGGGAAAATATGAAAACTTTTCTTCATCTTCCGTTCACGGTCACCGGGCGCATCCAGCGGACACCTGGTGTACTTATATTAAAGTACATCACCTGGTTACTACAAGGTGAAACAACAAATACGGTATTGTCTGTTTTCGAGGAAAATATCGGTGTAACCCGGGACCGGAACAGGATTCCCTCCGAAGAGATGCAGCTGTGGATGGAACTGCACTTCTGTGGCTGTGGTGCAAAACTCACCTTCCGTAGGATCCAGTGGCAGAGGACGACCACGGTCCAGCCGAGAACCTGCATGTCACCTTCCTCCTTCACAGCCCGGCGAACTGAACGCGTCCCCGGTGGAACATATAAAGACGCAGCGGCAAGACTCCAGGCAGACTCCAGGCAATCCGAAGTGGCCGGCGACAAGTCGGACGGGGTGAGAAGTGTCAGGAAAACAGGTTAAAAGTTGTGTGTTTCTGCTGACAGACTCTGAACTTCCTCCCCACGCGGATCATCCATGGTGTTTGTCTGCCGGCAAGTTGCTGTCAGAGGAGCTCAGAGAGGACCATCAGCGCTCCTCGTGTTTTAGTGTTTTCAGTCTTCTCTGGGTGTGATGGAGAGCGATATACCTCTGCCTCTCTTCCCCTCCCCTCCTCCCTCTCTTCCTCTCGTCCGTCCGTCCCTCCCCTCCTCCCTCCATCTCTGCGCACAGCATCTTTGGTTCATGGTGACCGCCATGACCACACATGCATGTTGAACAGTCCTGAGCATGATTACTTACCTTAAACAAACTACAAGATCATTTCTTTACAAATCGACACATTTGAATAGAATATTATAAAATATTATCAATATTATTATTAATAAATATCATATTATTTTATAATATTAGTATAAAAATTAAATATCTGTTACAACCACAAAAGGTTATGATTGACCAAAAATCTGACTTGGATTCTTTCTCACACTTCCACTACTTCATTTCAAAACGGCACTAATAACCTAGTCAATGAAATATAATAAAACCAACGAACACAGTATGACAAGAACGAAGCACACACCAAAGTCCTTCAGCTCGTTTGTCAATGTTGTTGACAGCTGGTCAGAATAGCTTATTTCACAAGACGTTTCCTTCGAGTGATGACAAATCATGAAAGTTGATTTTTTTTTTTTTTTTGCTTTCTTACATGAGAACAAAAGTGTCAGGATTTGCTCGTGAAGGCTACCAAACATTCGGAGTGTGTGCTACCGGTACATGTGAGTGACTGTGTGATCGCAGCCAGAAGCATGGGCACAAAAAAAAAAAAGGAAAGAAAAAGATCCATTTTGAAATATTTATGTTGCATATTGGGGCAGTGCGATCCCCCGGCCAGTCCAAGCTGCTGCCCTCCTTTTCAGAACGGACGGATGCACAGTGTTTGTTTGTGTGTTGATGAGTGTGTCTGTGGACTTGACGGTTGATGCTGCCAGTCAGTCTACACATCTCACTGTGTCAACGATGGACCTTTTTCTTTCTTCATTTTCTGTATGATGGAGTCCCACTGGATGAGTCTGTCTGAATGACTGAGCAGCTCTTAATGTTTGTGTCAGAGCCTCTTGAACTCACTTTTCCTGTAGTTTTTCAGCCGATTCTACCGATTTTTTACTGTCTCTCTTCAAAGACAATAAGGGTAATGCGTGTATTTCTGTTCATTTCATGCAAACATCTTCCTGACCTCATAGATTTGGGCTTGAGCACAAAGACGTAGGTCCAGGAATCCAACGGAGACAACAGTGTGCTTTCCTCTGGAGATCTGGGACATTCTAGCTCACCTGTGTCACATCCTCCGATTCCATCTTGCAGTGACAAGACCAAAAACTGTGACTGCTGGTCAAAGTACACATCATATTGATGAGCTCAGAGGTGATGAGGTGGAGCAGCCTGTCACAGATAGAGACAACTGTCTGAGTAAAATGAACTTCATTGTGGTTATATGTGACTATCTATGTTGGATTTTACCATTCTGTCATCACTACATTGAAATGCAATATTTTCTTTTACAATTTCTGGTTGTCACCCATGTGAAGGTGACACAGCACTGCCTCCCTGTGAGTCAAAGAGTCACTGCACACACACACACACACACACACACACACACACACACACACACACACACACACACACACACACACACACACACACACACACACACAGCATCAGGTTGGTCCCCTCCAACCGACATCGAACCAAATAAATCCCTGAGTCAGCCATACATTACACCTCAAATTCTCCCATGATCTGCACTTGGCGCGCTGCTAATTTCACTGCTGGAAAGTGAGTTTGCTGATCAAGCCAAGAGAACAAGGATGTTCGTTTCATAGGAGAATTCTGAAGAGTATGTTTGTTTTGGTTCCAGCAGAAGTTTCCTTCACGTTCCTGAAGACCACAAGACAGACCGACAAAACACGTGACGACATTTGCGTCTGAACTCAAATAAACGGCAGCAAGTGTTGCTGAATATAGCAGATTGTAATTTAAAATGACATTCAGAACATAGTTTTCCAGTTATCAAAAATTCAGTCTTTTTTTTTTCTTATCCAGCAAGATGTCAACAGTGTCAATAGTGGGAATTATTACACCTGTGTGTAAAAAAGGGACAGTGGCAGTATAAAGACTGACCCTCTGTGTGTGCTTGTTCCAGTCTCTCTCAAAAAGCATCTTTTGTCTAACAGAAATCCAAATGTTCAACAATGAAGATTTCCCCCAGAACACGTCCATTCTTAAATGATACAGTAGCTCAGATGATGATGTGCACGACAACATTGTCCACGGCAGCCAAAGGTGGAAATATTTCCAGGACCATAAGTGCAAGTTATGTTTTGTGTGTGCCAAACCATGCCTGCTGCAAACATCTTCAGCAGACCATCAAACTCTGTCTATCAAACACAGCAGGTCCCTAAGAATGTAACCATTTCCAGTTTCCATCACTGCCCTCCATTAAATCTACTGTCTGTGATTTGTATGGCCACAGCACGCTCGGTCCTCCTGTTCCCCCAATTTTTCCACCCACTGTTAGAGAGGGGCTGCTGGTGTGAGAGCAATTTCTGATCCACATTGGAAGTGGCAGGTGAATTTCGCCCAGCTGCTCCCCTTCTCTGTTCCACTTAGCAGCGACGCTCCTGCTCCGAGTCACTCGGTTGCTACATGGTTATAGTAAATGAATGAACATGCTCTGAGCAAGAGACGAGTGCATCTGCTTTCACAAATATCATCCTCACATCAATATACCTGTTCATCCTCCAAAATGTCTGGAGAAAGTTTTTTTTTTTTTTAAATGAAAATTACAAGACGACACAGTCTATAAGATCATTAATTGCTGTGAAGACTAAGTGCACATGAGTGCACACATATTTAACCATTCAGCAGTTTTTGCATACTTTAACATTAAAGCTCCTTGATGGATTTTGCAGAGGCCAAGTCGGTAAAGAATGAGAACAAGGGTTTGACTGTGATGGAGGAGAAGGAGGATCGTGAAGGCAGCAGAATTGGTGAAGGCGAAGCAGAGAGTGAACGTTACAGTGGAGGAAGGGGAGGCATCTACCCCCTCACTGAGCAGATTGTAATTTAGAATGCAGATACCAGTCACTGGAAGTACCCTGGGACAGATTCATGTGTTCAGGACGTGATTAAGATGTACTTCACTTTAAAATTATTCACATATCCACGTTTTGATATTCTTTCATAGACAAAGGGCAAATTAACACATATGAATGTCTTCTGTCTAGTTGAGTTAGTTCTATGTCCCAATGATTATTTGCTGTCCTTCTGTGCCTCATAAATCAGGAAGCAGTCCAGAGGGTGGTGCTATATCCTGATGCTGTATAGTGATGCACAAAAACAACAGATTAACCTTTATGCTACTGGAGTTAAAATCGTCAGACTCAACATGAACTTTAAAAAATGCTTTTGTGTTTTTTTCAGTATAAATAATTTCCACCTTTGCCAAAACCAAATGACACTAGTGTTTCTACTGGATCTACCACCATGTCAGAGAGCGACAGTGGTGGCAGGTCAGGCTTTCCTTTTCTTTTTGAGCCAACTGACTTTTTAATACTGTTATCACAGTCAACAGTCTCCATCAGATTCAATATGAAACAGTGTTTGCTGTGTCATACTGTCTATAACCACAAGATACATATTTGAGGAGGCACACATCAGAGCTCCAATACGGCCCTGAGCTTATTGTCGACGCTATGCATGGAGAGGAGTCAAAGATTATGGGATGAAGGGACAATCACTGCATCATTGCAGAGGAGAATTTAGAGGCCCAGTGAATATATACTCACACACAGAGACAACAAAACGTTAGTGGCAAGATGCATACAGTGCAGAATGTTCTCTGTTTAAACACAGAAATATACTTATACAAACACCTAAGTTTAGATGGTCAAGAGCAATCACAATAATGTCCCCTATAGCCCTCGTGTTGATGGATTGAGCCAAGGAGGAAATAAAATATTCATAGCTGGTTAGTCTGGTGCCATTTCTACGATGTAAAACAGAAAATTGACATTATGGTAAGTTGTTATGATTTTCTAAAATTAAATATCTGAAACATGAGTCTGTCCGTGTCTCCATGACTGCAGTTACAGCAGCTGCCAATCATGAAATCACCTCCTCTTTTAAGTAACACACAGAAAGTCCCATCTACGAACACAGAAGGGGTGTGATTTGTGACATGCATTGCAATGAGCCACTAGGGGGCGATTGGGATCTTCTTGCTTTACTTGTAGTGGGTTCTGAGTCCGTTCTGAGTGCGTTCACTACAAAAGTGTGTGTGTGTTTCTGATATAACAAAAACTTTCTGCTTCCAGCTACTATTTGAAACCGATTCATCTTTGCAAAAGTAAGCAAAGTATTTGTGTGCCAGACCATCACCACAACGTTGCACATTGTAAAACAGAACAGGAATTTTTAAAGCTAAAACGAAAGGTCCATGCAGACATTCAAGCATGTGAGCACATAGTTAATAATAATATTTATCATATATCTATTATAGTTAGCATGGATATCAGATTGCTCTCAGCTGCATGAGGTGCTCTGGAACACACACAATTATTCTGCTCACTCACACACAAACACCTGCCAACTCACACACTGAAGCACCGATCCTGGGTGTCTAACTGGAAGGTTAAACAACACAATGACCAGAAGTCACCTGGCAGTAATGGAGCCTTTTGTGTGAGAAATAGTCATTTCTGTGTGTCGTCCAGGGGTATCACGGCAGGGATATGAAACCCAGTCGTTTTGTCTTCTTCTTTCAGTTGGTTTGAGAGAGGAGAATGTGGAGAAACTGCAAGTGTCAGTGAAGACGGGCATGGGTAGCATGTCTGTTGCGGGTGTTCGGACAACACCATTGTCATTCAAATGTTTTTTTGCTGCAGGAGCTGAATTGGAGAGGAGAATGTAAGATGAGCACTAATGGGGAGCAAAGGGAGAAGTGGAATAATTGGATTTGATTACGTCTGTCTGTCAGCACAGGACAGGACGTAATAAGCAGCTGGAAATGATTACGACAGTGACTCACAATGAGGTTGGAGCTTTGTGAAGTTGTCGTGTTGTGAAGGACTTGTGGAATGAGAATTGTCTCCAAAAAAGATGTAATTGCTTATTTCATCCACCTGTGAAAAGAACCTTGTTGCTGTACCTAAATATTCTTCTTGTTATAAAGCAAGAATTCTATTTTTAATTTGCTTTATTTAGCCATCAGATGTTGAAATAAGCCTTAGAGTATCCATGGAGACAAGTAAATACAATGATTGACTGAAGCCTGGATTCATGGGTTAAGTGCATCTACTGGTGAGAGATCAGAAACACTTTATGAATTATAAATATATATATACACTACTATATATACTATATTAGACTATACTATACTATATACTATACTAGAGACAGATATATAAATTGATGTAATCTACGTCATCTAAGAACATTAGTAATAAAGTGTCTTCGTTACAACCCATTGTCTTTCCACACTGACTCTGGGCAGTTAAATGTAAAAAAAATCCTGTGCCAGAAGAAAATGTTTCAAACACAGACAGACTCTGCCCCTTGTGAACTCACTCTTAACTGATGCGTGAACATTAAAATCTTAATTAAGATCTTTTTTTTTTTAAAAAAAAGGGGACAACAGGAACTACTTATTAAATGAAGGTTTGCAGAAATTGTATTTGTTGAGATAAATGCATGTTACAAGCATGCAGCGTTTTTACATATCTTTGTCAGCAGTCACTGTATTTGAGCGGCGTTGTTTACCTGTACATTGAAACACTCACAGTGAGGGCATCACTGCAATATCACACACACCGTAGACCACCTGAATCCACAACACACAGCAGGAACGGAAGAAAACACATAAATAAACAAAAACACTCAACGGTAGCCAGTTGCATTTCTGTTGTTCCGGCATCGTGCTATCAGTAACCACTGGCGATAAAAGCAACTTTAAGCAAGAATGGTCATAAATTTACAAAAATAATCTGGCTGCAAGGAAGCAGCGAGGGCCTGTCAGCACTCTGCAACTTCCCATCTGTCACACACACACACACACACACACACACTGCATCTGCTCCCAGCTCCTCCACCCCCCTCTGTCCCCAACTTATTAAGATTCATATCCCTGAAAGGTGACTTCTTAGTCAGGCACAGTGACAAGCCAATGCACCCACTCCCCACCCTCACCATCAGCACCCTGCCACACAAAGTGCCTGGAGGTTTAGGCACAGTGACAGGTAGCTCTTCACTCTCCTGGGACCCGGGCAGAGGTGTGTGTGTGTGTGTGTGTGTGTGTGTCACGTTCAGGGTGGTATAGGTAATGAGGAGCAGTATTATCAAGTCAAAGATGCCCCCTGTAGATAATCGTCTCTATGGACGACAGTCTGAGAGAGACTCCTGTCCTCTTGCTACTACTGTTGCTCTCTTGCTGTTTCTCTTCTCCTCAGGCCTATCCACCTCTCACCTCCTACAGGTTCCCATCCCCTTTATCCACTGACGATAACCCCCCCCACCCCCCCACTCTGTCTGTGGTGGTGGTTCTGAACATTTGATCCACCCATGCTGCTGAAGCAAATACTTGACTCCCTCTTGGCGTCCATATGTGGGGGCAATCCCATCCTTTTTGTCTCAGTTCTGTCATTTTGAAAGAGGCTTCTTTGTCTCCCTTCTGCAGGGGCTCGAGTACCATTGTATTTGGATTTAAGCTTTCCACAACAACCACAGAAGAGGCAAAGAGGACATACTGCCCCTAATACTGGGCTTTGTAAGCATGAGGCAGTGAGTCATCTGTCTGCTCACCGCAAAGAAATATTACAGCGCAGTAAAACAATATGGCAGCGAATGTGTCGATGATGCACCCAGCTCATCAAGAGTTGTTGCATTTTTACTTATTGTGCAAGACACCCAATGGGCTTTCAAACAGCTCCAATTTTAATATCATTAACATGTATTACACAAATGCTTCAAGCATTAACCCAATAGGTAACTTCATTTTTGCTGTTAGACATGGAGAGTTGTGGCAAATTACTACTACTTGTCCACCTGGGAGGAGAATGAACTGCTTTACCCCCAAAGAGCACGTCACATCATCAGTACATGCAGCAACCGCTGTGCTGTGGTTTCATGTGAATTAACATGGAAAACGATCACTCAGAGATGAAAGTATTCAACGAGTGAATCGTTCTGACGTTCTGCTCCTGAGTCTGTCACCTGCAGAGTGCAGTGGATATTCTGCTCGGTCCCACTCACCACGGTAGTTTCAGGTTTGTCTGGAGAGTTGATTGTTTGTCGTGTAGTCGTGTTGGAGGTGCCATTACAGCTTTTACACCTTCTAGTCAATCACACGCGGCCCAGCTGCTTTAACTTTTGTAAAACGATATATGGTATCACGGCCAAGCTCTTAAGGCCGTGATATAAACAGGAGGGAGAAAAAGATGAATCAAAACTACATTGATTTAACCAAATACAAAAATCATCTTACAAGTAGCAAAAGAAGAAAGTGTGAGCATCAGTGAAATCAGTTGTATGTGTGTGTGTGTGTGTGTAAGAGAGAGAGAGATAGAAGGGTGATGAATAAAACCAAGTTGCATCGGAAGAGAAAGAGTTCACATTAAATGAAGCCTGGGTTTCATACTTGTAGTAGCAGGGAGTGCCAGGAACCACCTGACTGCCAACTCCTCCCACCAGCTACTTGCAAGTGAATTGAATGACAACAACAGAAAATGCCACTAATGATGGACCCTGAATGCTATTTTGACATATGCAATGAAATGTGTTTGCAAGTCAGAGGTTGAAAGAAGCCTTTTGGATGTGGTAGAGATTTTGACAACATACACAGAGACCAAGGACCTGAAGTCACGAGTTCTGCCGGCCCCGTTTTTCTCACCACATTTTAGTTCCTCTTGAAAAGCCTGATAGCAACTGTCAGCTGTCATCGTCCACCTATATCTCTCTGGTCAGTGTCCGTGTCACTGGCAGGGCAAACTGCAAGGACCATGAATTAATCATGATCAACCTTGGGTGAAATTCAGAAACGAAATCGAGTTCAGCTAAAATGACCAAGCTTTTGGTGCTAACCACTAACAGTACAGGTCCCCAAATACTTGCAGCATGCACATAGTTCATTAGCATGCATCGCCTGTGGTTAGATACGATGCTTATGTCCTGAACTTCATTCTGAGATGTGGAGCTGAGTAGGGCAGGAGGTGGCAGGTTAGCATAGATGGCCAGTGGCTCTTAATAAGCTCCTCTGTGTCTTTCCACCTGCGCCGGACCAGGTTCCCCTTTGATCGCATCCTGGGAGCTCGTTAGGAGGCATTCCCTTTAAAACAATCATCTGTCGGCAGACATCTTCTCCAGGTCTATGTTTCCAAAGTTATTACATATCACACCTTGTGTTTCCTTGTGCCCCCACCTTACTTTGGTTTGATGCGCCTCTTTCCCCACTCGACTTTTCCGTACATCTGCTCCACCTGCCATCCAGACATTTGTTCACTATTCAGATTGCCTGCAGAAGTTGGATGGCGGCAGTGGGGGCCACCCTGGGGAGGAGAAGAGCAGATCCAGAGTCTGAAATGGTGAAGAGGGATCAGAATGACAGGAGGTGTTGATGGGAGGGGAGGATAATGAAATGCAAGATGGAGTATACTTACAGTAAACAGTAATTTACTAGCAGAAGGAGGCTCTGTATTCATCAGTGTTGCCTCCAACAGATTTTTTTTTTACGATTGTATCTATTTTGGAGTAATGTGTTTAATCCATAGACAAATGTGCACTAAACCACTAAACCCTAACCCTAACCTACAAAAGACACTGTCCCTTGTTTTCTGCAATCATTCTATGATCAACAACAGCAAACATTTTCTTCTGGACCAAGCAACAAGTTCTACCACTTCTGGATTAAAGTCCAGCATTTGTTTACTGCCTTTCTGTCCGACTCTTTTAGAGAAGGACAGAATGGATGAAAACAGACAGATGGACATTGGACAGAAGAGCAGCAGAGAATCAGTGCACAGCCGATGTGTGTGTATATTACAACTTTTCCAAGTGGTCTGTGTGGGTAGACACACCTGTCTGGTGCGATTAGTGACACGAACTGAAGTGGGCTGATTTTATGTCATTTGACCTCATCACATCTACAGTAAACACCAGAAGCTTTGGATCATCGAGCACAGAAAATAAATAGGTGAACTTATGGCTTGACAGTAGATTGGCTCATTACATAGTATTTCCAAAATTACTCATGGTAAGTTTCTGGAAATATACTGAAAATGTTTTGCCACTCTAATGAGTCACAGAAGGTGTCTTCTGATGCTGCCTTCATGTTATAGTGACTCACTTTCACCACTTGAAGAATGAGAGGGATTGGAAAATAATTCTGAGCCTGTTTTCAATCGACTGACAGTCCCTACAAATATTTACTTGATTAAACGTGTATCATTGAAAACCGAGTGTAGCTTACAGAAAAGATAACATAAACTGTTCAAAGTTCATTTCATTGTCATTTTTTTTTATCAAAGAGTAAATTGCCCTTTAACCATGAGCTACTTGTATTTCTAAGTCGTGATGCTTTTCTGAAGGTGTCGGTTCAGTGGTCAGTGGTTTGTAAGGCAGTGGCCAGAGGACAGGACACAATCCCATTCCATCATCTGCCTCTTTCTGGATCATATAACCCATGACGCTGTGTGTTGGTAATCACACTCACACATCCCTCTGTATTGTCCATGTGTGCACAACCAAATCCATCTTAGACTCTCTCTTATCTCCTCAGCTGTAGCTGACTGCACCTTGACTCTCTCTCTCTCTCTCTCTCTCTCTCTCTGGAGCTCCTCACCTGGGACTGGTGATGATACATGAGGTACATACATTTTTGGTTAGATGTTAGATGTTGCCCCTTGCGTATAATGTGATACCCTCACAAATGTGAGGTAATTTAATTTCCCTGAAAATGCAGGTAGTTTTTTGTTGTTGTTGTTGTTGTTGTTGTTGAAGTATTGTCCAGTATGTTTATTTCTATTGTTCCAATGTTCACAAACCAAATAATATCAGAAGTGATTCACTGTGGTTCTCTTGGGTTAAAGAGTTGGGACCTTTGTGCATGCAGCAGGTGTTGACCAGGTCTTCTTGAAGGTCTGAGAGTGCAACTGTCTGCAGCCTCACAAAGCACTAGAGTCCTATGACAGTCCGATGGAAAGCGTTCTGAATAGGTAATGTTGAAGACTGAAGGTGCTGAAAAGCCTGATGTCTGATTGGACTATAATGTAGTCTTCCTCCTGCTCGTCAGTGGGCGTTGGACCAACATAATACCTGGTTTTATTGTACAACACAGAATGGCTGTGGTAGAATTGTGTTTCCTACACGATGCCCATCAAATCTGATCCCTGTCTCTAGTTAATGGTCTGTACATATGCCTGATCTGTATGCTGTCCTGCTGCATGGCTCACAATAGAAAGGCGAACAGCAAGTCATACAGTCACCATGATGCTTTATATTCAGAGGCGGTGGAGCCCAGACAACGTCTAACTGACTCGGTAACCTTGGGACCTCAGCTGACAGTTTCTGTGTTCCATTCAAATGACTTGTGTTAATGTGCTTTTCATTGCAGCTCCAATGACGATCTTTGTGTGTGTGCCTGTGTCTGTGTGTGTGTGTGTGTGTGTGTGTGTGTGTGTGCGTGTGTCACATGACTTTGTGAGTCTTTCTGTCCACCTGTCTGTGTGTTTCTGTGTTTGTTCTCAAATATTTATGCATTTATGCTGGGAGAGAGGTCGTGTAGTTGTGCCTAAGGCATAATTAAACCCCGAGAGTGGAAGCAGAGGAAAAGTTCTGGGAGGTGAGTCAGAAACAGCAGCGACTGGCAGACACTGATAGACCAGTGGACAGTCATCTCTGTGCATTCCAGCTCCAGGGGTGCTGGACCCATAATACGATATTCCTCCATCTCATTTGCGACACCAGATAGAAAGATAGACTACATATTGCCATTCATGGCTTATCTCATCACCATTGTTCTTTCTCCTCTTGCTGCCCTTGAGATTTCACCCTCGTCATCCAACTGATAATCACAGTGAGTTACGTTTACTGTACATGTCGCAGATAAGCTGCTCGCTATAGCTGCTGTGAACTCTGAAATAATGTTAAGTGTCCATCTCATGTTAGGTGGTCTACTCTGATGCCTTTGGATTACTTTGCTTCCAAAATCTATAAGCAATTTCTGTACCATATTGATTAAGTGAAAGTAACAGCATGATTCATTATTACACCAAATCCTCAGCTAAATGTCACTCTGGTGATGCATTCAGAGAAGAGCACTAGAAGGAAAACACAATATATTGGCTACACAATTGTGCTTGAAATTTTTGAATTTGGTGGTCTCATCTGATCTTTACCAGAAAAAAACATCATAAGTCACCAGGTTTAAGACTTGCCCTGGGAGAGGTAACAAGAAAAAATAAGTGGTTGGAGACCACAGACCTCCACCAAAGTTAGGACAAATTCACTGCAGATGTAAGCATACTCTCCATGGCAGGTTGAGGGTTAGGCTGAAGTAAATGTCAACATAGCTGTGCCTCCTCTGCCACGATGGGAAAAAAAAAAAAGGAAAATGGGAAACAAAATCATTACATGGTTATATTTATCCAATGATTTGTGGTGCAAAGCTATTTTCCATTAAATTTAAACAATTATAGATTATTTTTACTCAAAATTACAGAATTCTTACATTTACTATTGAAATACTGAGAAGAGAGGTGTGGTGAGGCACCAGCTGCCTGTGACTCACCGTGGCATGTGAGCAGTGAGGCTCTATGTTAAAATGATCAAACTCTTTTCCTCCATGAACTCAATTTCCATAGTTAAGTTGATGTATACAATGTGCACAGTTTTTTTTTTTTTTTTTGGTCAACAACGGTATGTGTGTATCGCTATTCGTGCGCTGAGCAATCGCAAAACCGCTGTGGAGAGGCACTGGGTGAGGCATGCAGTTCTCGTGCCTCGTACTAGGGGGCACTAGTGAGCCCGGGGATTCTTCTTTGACTCGTCAGTCAGAATGAGTGACAGCAGCTTCAGTTTACAGTCAACAAGTCAGGTGCAGCATCTATTTGTTTTTCCACCTGGCCTTACTTTCAAAATGGAGGATTACATATCTAAAATCAAACAATTTTCTAAACTGAACTGTCAGATGAAGAAGGAGGTAATAATTAAAAGAAGACCAACGATCTCCATTGAGACCGAGACTTTTAAAACTAAGGAACATTTCTACAAACAAGTTATCGATTTTTTGTTTTGTGCACAGATTTCATTTAGAAGTGAAGGTAAGATCATAATAAAATGTTTAAATTGTATGTGCTTTAAACAGATCCTGTTTACTGTTGACAATGAAATGGTGAATAAGCTACAACTGTAGGTTCATATGTCTTTAACTGATGAAGTCAGTGCCTCACCAGACCTGAATCTCTCCACACATTACACGTATTACTTCCACACACTTGATACACATTATTACAGTATTCCTTGGTGCACCTTGGCTTTTTCTCCATTTCTTCGTGTGGAGGTCACAGGCTTCTGAGGGTTTAATCAGGACACCGGCAAGGAACCTGAACACTAAAAATGAGGTTTTCCAGCTTACGTCAGCGTGATCGACAAAAGGTGTGTCCAACAAGAAAAAGAAGAGGAGAAAAATGTGTAAGGAATGCATAAAACGGAGCTACTAGGAGGCTGTCATCCATTCATCCTATTGCTCCTTCCCTCATTGAGTGGCTGCAGGATGGTTGCAGGGGGCTTCACTTCCCTGTCGCATCCTTCCTTGGTGAAATGTCTGTGGTAATTATGTGAGTGTGCACGTGTTCACGAGTGTATGCATTTGCCGCTGTTTTCAGTAGGGTTGAGAAGTCCAGCTGGTGGGTGGGATGGTCACCCCCCCCCCAACAGTGTGAGAAGGGACCCACCTCGTTACCTCCTGCTATTGATCAGGGATAACAAGCAGGGAGCTCACTAACTGGACAAGTTGGTTGTGCGAGCTCTTTACAGCAGACTAAGCAGCCCTATACTGTTCATCAAACTTGTTTATGGGCTCTTACATATACACTGAGGGGTTTTATCCACTGTCCTCGATCTCTTGAACTGTCTGCAGCGCTCGCTCTCTCTCTCATATCTACACACACTTGTTCACACACAATCTCGGTCTGAACTTGAGAATACAGACATTTTTCATTGTCAGGAACCTGCTTGAGGAAAAACACCAGCGGTAAGGTCTGCTGATTTCAGCAGGACAGGGATTTAAACATCATACCTCCATGGCATTGTTAGTGTGAGAGCCTTTTTCACTCTGCTCGATAAAGTCATCCATAAAAAATGTAATTATTCTTTCTCTGGCATTATGGCAGCTGATGCTCCAGTGGTGGAGACATCGAAAGGGCAGTGGAGCCTCAGTCCTCATGGTGTTGTAACTTACTTACTAAAGTACATCGATCCTGGCACCCAGCTCGTTCTCGACCCAGATCAAATAGTGGCTCTCAGTCACAGTCTCAGTCACTCTGTATCTAATACCAATGAATAAGGGAAAGCTTGGTATGAAATTCAGCAGTGAATCCAACACAAAGCCATTACATCATGATGAGAGGAAATTCCTTGGTTGAGTTGATTCGTGTGTGTGTGACCCTCATAAAAATGAGCATTCTCATCTCAGCTATTTTTTCATTTACATTTATTCCTGCCTGAACTTAACACATCTCTGTAGTAATGTTGACAATCCCTGTGAAAACTCATAATCACGTATCTCATAATGCTACGTCTGGTATTTATCTGACCCATACTTCACCCCAATTTTCTAACTCATCTGACGTCAGAAGCTGTGTGCACACAAATGAACATGAGATGAAATGCACCAGCCACACAGTCTAACTTCTGAACGCTTTAAAAGCAACATCTCATAAAGGCGTGGAAAGGAGCATTTTTGTGTTGCTAAAAGATGCAAAAAAAATTGTTGTTCACATCGTTGCAACCAAACTGTGTTCTCTGAGGTCCATTTCACATTTAAAGAGCAACCTGTGAGTTATTGCTGCCATTGTCTGCTCCTTCCCTCCCATTGCAGCTACTGTTAACGAAGCCTTTTATGCGAGACGGCTGACCTTCCTCTGAGAATAAGGAGATAGAGGGGCCAAAGACATTGTCTCAATGAACATGTTCATCTCAACAGAAATACAATATAAGCTTCAGCGCTTCTCAATCAAGCGGGATCTATGCTTCATGAGTGGTCAGGCTCTGCGTGTGAACTGCTACATCAGCACGGACAGCCGTAAAGGAAAAGTCTCACATAGAGAAAGAAACCCAGTGACAAACACAAAACAGTGCCAACGATAATACTTGTGACCTGGATGACCTCTGAGCTTGCACATCTGAAACTCTGAAGCATCAATTTTCATTTTTTTTCATGAACATAAAGAGCAATGTGCAGTTACGTAACATTTATGTTATTATTTCTCTCTTTATCTTTTTATCAAATATGTAACTACTCACCAGGCGAGTACTGGCGCTATAAAAGAGGCGTATCATTGGAGGCATTTTCACACCATTCCACTCCTAATTGAACAGTCTGTTTGTTGCTCTTCTTTTCCCCCGTCTGCCCTCCTGGCGAGCCTGTGGGACGGGCCTGAGAAATGACACTCTTTGCGTCTCATTGAGCACCCGCAAACTCAAGCAAAGATCTGCACACAGGAGCCACATGACTGCCTCGACTTACTGCTTCTACTCAGACGGCTTTTATGAAAAGATAAGATACAATAAGATGAACTTGATCCTGGGATAGGGAAATTCACTCGATTACAGCAGGCAATGTATATGGTTTCTTATAGACACACACACACACACACGCTATATAGACCGCAAGAGAGCGAGTGAGAGTGTTCTTTGAACATGGTCATAAAAGATCAGATAATGTACAAAATAAATAGGTTTAATCTGTCTTTTTATGTCTGTGTAGAATTTGTTGAAAAAGTTACTTGAGATGAACCTAAGATCAGTGACCCCTTGTTCTTCCGTCCTAATTAATATCCCTCTAATTGGGAGATGGCTGAATTTTCATCTGCTTGAGAGGAGAGAGGCAGCAAGTCACAAAAATACTTAATTGGGCTACTGATTGGCCGGAGCTAATTGAAGACGAACTCACAGAGAGTGAAGAAGTGGGAAGAGTGGAGCACTGGGAGGCAGGAAGGGAAACAGGGGTCTGTTGCTGATGAGTATGGTACGACACTTCTGTATAGTGTGAGATGTTGTTCCAATTAAAGCCACTGAGGATCCGTCTTTCTGTTTGCCTCTCGCTCTCCGCATGTCTTTTTGCTGGTTAATTACTGGTGGGAGTTTTGTACAACCTGCCACTTAAAACAAACTGTTATTTTCTTCTGTAAGAACAGCACAGCGTTATGGAAGATGTATAGTGAGGGTGTG
>CAAKHB010007420.1:28103-40671 GCA_901007665.1 Aeoliscus strigatus | reverse complement strand
CAGAGGAGCCTGAGGTGATAAAGCTACTGGTGACACTGATGATAAGAAGGTCAACAGTGTGTGTAACTGAACACTGTCTGTTCATCAGCAAGCGCTGTGTTATCAAAAGTTTCTAGGAATGCGTCTACACTAAAGGACTCTACTTATATAATCACAATGGTTATATCTCAAACCAGCTGTGTGCGTATGTGTCAAATTGCCACTCTGAATCAAAGTTTGAATTCAGAGCCAAAGGATTACTTAATTCTTAATTCAGACACAAATTTGGAGCTTTACCACTATTTTGTCAGGGTGAGGGCTGTTGAAATGAAAAAAAGGGACATGCACTCAATCACCTAACATTCAAACTAGATAGTTTTCTATTTACACGCTAAGCAGATGAGGGGGGACATCAGTTGTAATATTGAATTGTTTCACTCCATGCCAAGTCCTTCCCCTCCTCACCCCACTCATCCTACTCAATTCATGCCAAAGTTCTGTTATTGTATACCTTTCCATCGCCTGTGGTCTCCAGCCATCTCATCACTTTCAGCATGATGCCGCAACCACCCAGGTTAACTTTGCTTCTTGCACGGTCTGCTCCTCCTGTCAGCCAGCCAATCTCTGAAACCAGCCCCCCCACAGAAGCTGCGTAATCTGTTCTTTGTTTGAAAATGAAACACTTCCTTTCCTGCCAGCCCCGTGTCTGTCTCTCCGTTTGGATTGGAATTGAACTGAATCAAAATATTCTTCCTGTATGACATATGTAAGTTTGTGCAAATACATGTATGCAAGGCAAAAAATAAAAATAAGTATAAAAATCCTTGACATGCAATGTCTGCTTCAATGCTTTGTTAGCAGTACACCATCATTAGTCGTTAGTCTTCATGGCAGCAGTGGTGCCAATTATACAGAATACGCAGTGTTTAATGTCACCATAAGATGATAGGATAATAATTAGATGTTCAGTAGTGATGATTAAAAACCACAGCTGGGAAAGAAATGTACCAGTGAGAAATGTGGGACTGTCTTCACGTGTCTCTTCTACATGACATATAATATACTTGTATATATAGTAGACAGACGCCAGTACAGGTCCCTGAAGTGAAGCCAGATAATCTCAGTCAACAACAGCCACTTGTAGTTTTGGTCATAAAGACCAACAAACTTTAAAAAAAAAAAGAAATTAATTTTTTTTTCATACTCATTATTTCATTTTCATTTCATTTTTGATTTTTTTTGGAAACAGTAATTACTGTAGTAATTGGATACAATATTACAAACGAACATCGTTTGGATTGTCTGTAAAAAAAAAAAATCAAGGATTTAACTTCTTCTTCTTCTTCTCCTTTCGGCTTAATAGCACATCAACTCAAAAAGTCTGTTTCTGCTCATGAAAAGGACTTGTTTTGCAGTGAACCAATGATCAAGTCTTGACTGAAAATATGCCAGGAGAATCTTTTACTAATTATTTTATCTTCTACTCCTCTGGTTCTCCTTGCAGCCACTCCACACACACCTCCCTTTCTTATATCCTTCATAGCCCCCCACCTCTCTTGTTTGAGAGGCGATCTGACATATGATGAAGTGCACATATTGAGAGACTCTGGTTCCCGTCTTCATTTCCCTTTATCTCGCCCCTGTGAGTGTTATTAATGCAGAGATAGGGTCAACAAAATAGAGACATGGAGACACACAGAGGTGGCACAGAGACTTCCAGCAGGATGAAACACACATATTAGCGGAGCTGGAAGAGGTGTGTCACATGTGATTTATTACATCGTTTCATTAGGCAGCAAACAGAAGGTCAGAGAACCTTAAGGTGAGTCCTGGCGAATGATGAAAAACATAAACAGTCCTAAGTATTCTTAGATACAATTAACCTTTTTTGTTCTCTTGGTGCTGTTCTCTCTTTTCCCTTCTCCCATTGCAGCCAGGGTTCCACTGACAGCCACTGATGGTGTGAGCAATGTCTGTTCCTGACACTTATTCGTTGTTTGTTTCGGTCTTTCTTTCTTTTTACCATTTCAACTGCACTTTGTGGTGGGATGTGACCCCCTGCGTTGCCACTGGATATTTTTACTGTGCTAATTTGCGGAAAACAAAACTGAGTCCATTGATTCAACACAAGACCAGCTTCAAAACTCCTGAGAAATCATCTTAACACAGCTTTTACATTTGTCATGAGACATTACGGACAAAAACACTGCAGCCTTGCACTCGTCCTGTGAGTGGATGTCACGGAAACAATGCCAAACCAATCCACTACATCATGGTGTGTCTTCATGTACTCAGCTCCTCACCCAGCCATCTATGACAGGCAACTCATCTTTGATGCTACAATATCATACTTCCAGTCATTACCCAGGGCCTTACATGTACCACATCCCCTTTGAAGTGAGGGAGTTAGAATTTCTTCCTTCTTGCTACAGAGATGCACAGATTGATGTTCGGATATGTCAGTTGTCGATTTGCCACAGAGACAATAACATTATGTGGCGATACGAGGGAATTATTGTTGCTCATGAAATTTAACTAATAATTGTGGCCAGACAACGCCACCCTGGGAATTTCACCTAATTGAAGATGAATGGTGCTGGGCAGGAGGCTCAGAGGTAAGGGAGGGCTCTGAGGAAGAGCAGGAGACGTGATTCACTGTTTAACAAACACCACACTTTTATCAGTAATTGGTCACAAACATAAAGTCACTAAAGAAAAAAAATGAACTAATAGCCAACTCCAGTGAAGGGGCTCACTAGGGGGAGGAAATCCAAATTAAAGGGGGGCACCCCAGTTGTAGGTGGCAAATAGCAAAAAGTGAATGAGAATGACTGGCAGGATCACACAGGACACCAAGGGACACGAGTACCGCTGGCTCTCAGCCACTGGAAGAGGGGAACAAAAACACAATCAGGCCAAAACACAATGTTAATTCTAAAACAGAATGAACAGCAAACCAGGGAATGGGTAAGAAATCATCAAACCAACACAAGGAATAACAACGAGATCCCTGGCCAGAAAAAAATGATGTCAAGGTTTTCTTTTGCAAGAAAGTATTTGAATAGTTTTTAAGGTTTTACAGTTGTATAATACATCAGCTTGGTCAGAAAAAGACCAGTCTGATCACCGAGAACCATATTTTAAACAAGCAGCTACTTTGTTCAGAAGACATGGCTTTTGTAGCAGTGATTTACAGGTTGCCATGGCAACCTTTGTCTTATTAGGGAGCTCATGAGTGGTGTGTTACCTATGCTTCCTCCTGCTGAAGATGGAATTTACCTTCGGTTTCTGGAAAAGTCACGATGCTGACGGAGACTGTCTGCACTTTGAACCTACTGCTAAATGTCAGCAGCACATTATGAACTGTAACTTGAGATGAATCTGTGCAGAGAAAGCAAGCTAGTGATAATGTATAACTTAGCTACTGTTGAGCAAGATGCAGAAACACCTGAAACAGCAGTTTGTGTTTGGCAGACAAATCTTGAAAAAAATAGGGATAGATACAAATAAAAGACAAAATATACAAATTAAGAGTAGTTTCACTATTTATATGGAACGTTATTAGGCCTACGTAAGGTGATTTTGCACCATCCTATCCCAGCAGGATTTACTGTTTCATACAGAAAGAAAATACATGGTCAAATCACTGATATAAACAATCTGGGAAACTGTGCAGAATTTGTGCCAATTCGTCAGTCTGTCATTGGTGAGATATTTTGAATGAAACAAAAAACTGAACTCATGCAACTTACAAGCTGTCATCTTGGCCTGACCTGGGCTTTTAAACTAGTCGATCCGAGCCATCGCAGATCAGCAAGGTTTAATCCCAGGTCAGGATAAATCAGATGAGGTGTATAACAATCATGTCACAGGCAAATCATGTTTAGCAGTCAGTTGATGTTATCTAATTTCTGGCACAGAACAGCCCACACTAGGCAGACTACATGTTGCTCGCCATGGCAACCCTCCACTGGCTGAGAAGACCAGCAGCACAAGACGCACTGAACCCACGTGGTAACTTATTGACTCTTTGGGCATTTCTCCGGGGTTTACTACTCTGATTTTGCATTGTGGATTTTTGCTCCACTTGATTTTCATGGGCCGCAGACATGGTCTGCCATGGACTGCGGGCGCTCTGCTCTCTCCCAAGATTCCATTTTGCTTTCTGTGTCCCGTCTGTCTGTGGTTGTGCTACTCGGGTCCAGACCCAGTTCAGGTCATCATAACACCATATATACTACTATATGCATAGTTATTAGGGGTACACAATAATTCTCAGCCTGATAATTATCAGCCCAATATGAAGAATTATGATATCATACAGATGAAAACAAAACGCTCCAATGAGGTGAGACTGACGAGCTAGCACACTGTGCTGTAGGTGGGTTAAGATGAGCAAATCAAGTGCTCCTTTTTGCCTTCCTCTGCTGTAACTTGACCTGCAGAGAGGTCAGTGTCAATAAACACCAGAAACGACTGCATCACTACAACTGTGTACTGAAAGACAGAAGACGCCTGCGGTGCTAGAGAAGTTGACAAACCCAAACGTGCCTCAAGCCCGGGGCTTGTTCCTGTCACCGTGGGGTTTGAAAAATGCAAAAAGTTGGACAGAAGACCCAAGGGCTAAACCGATCTGTGATTTCATCATGGACGGCCAGCCCCTTCTTGTAGAAGACACGTTTTTATCGGTTTGTAATTATTTTGAACAAAACCCTTGTCCATGTTTCCATGACAAAAAGAACATGAAGATGTGGAACACAGATTGGGATACAGACTGAGCTGATGGAGCCAGGCTGCGTGCATGAATAAACATACTTGACTGGATTGATGAGTGAAATGCAGCCTGAATATATAAACATAATATAATAACATAAGATCATCATTGGACAATCACTGAATTAGTCCATCATTCATGGCAGTGTAGCGCTACAGGGTGCAACAAGCTGAACTCCAAGCTGCAGAAAGCGCGTCAGTTTAGTGGGTTATAAATGCACTTAAATGGTCCCACTGCGAGGATTCTGGGAGCTGCGAGCAGATGCTGAGATAACTCAGCTAACTGGCTGCAAAGATTAACATTTGTGCCGGGCAGCCTCTAAAGGACAGTGCTGCTATCATAACACCACCTGTTCTCTGGAAATCCCGAAGAAACACATCGCCTATGTTTGTCATTCTCTTACTAACCTCTCTGACTCGCTTGCACTCCTTCACTCTCTTTAACCTCTCCAACCTCTTTCCTTGACGTAGATTCATAATTGTCTTGTCACATCCATCTATGACAAATAAACAAACCAATAAACATGACATAAACAGAGAAGGTGGTTATATTAGTGTAATATAAAATAGTTGGAAACATCTGTGTAGTCATTACACATGGATAGAACCTACTCAGTCCGGTAGTGGGTGTGGTTCACCCCTCACAACAACTGGAGGGGCTGGTCTGAATTAATGAAATCATCATTTTCTATCACATGATCTTACGACCAAACCCTGAATATCAATTATTATTGATATTATAATCTGGAAGGGTTAAAGGAGCATTGATGGAAGATTGATTGGAAAATCCTCTGGGAGCTGAGTGAGAAGTTTGAGTCAGAGCATCAGCTGTCTACTTTTGGACTTTTTTTTTTTCTAAAGACATTTAGCAGGGCTTACTATAATATATTGAGTCCACTTACCGCTCCAAAATAATTTATTATGACTTTGTGTGATTCATTATGCTGACTGAATAATCTGAAGGTTGCTTTCCAAAACTGTTAAATTTGTTGGTGTAACAAGTTCAGGTTACCAAATCCTGCAGAGCACACACAGAGACCCTAAGGAGACATGAGGGAGAAAAAAATGTGATGGTGAAAAAAAAAAAAAAAAGAAAAAAAACAGACTGACCTTTGCTGGATCTTACAGAATAAATAATTTTGCAGAAGTGAGCTGCGTATAACTGGAAGCTACACAACGACGCAGCACCCAACATCACCCGTGGGAGTTGGAGACTTATGAGAGAACGATTTGGAGCGGTTCCTGTTCTCAAGAGAGTTCCCAAAAGAAGACGTCACGTGGATGAAGAGAAACAAGGTGGACGTAAAATGTATTCAATAACTCAGTGTAGCATTTGTAGCGACACAAAGTTCACATTAATCTGAGCTCTTAGCTTCTCTTCTCTATCTTGTCCCATAACGCTAACGTTACGTCGTTTCACAAGTGATTAGTTTTACTTTACGTAGAGTCTTCAACCAGTCGGAAAATTATAACCTGATTAACTCATCACAGACTTGTCACACACACACACACACACACACCGAAGTGTGGACACAGAGAAATTTCTGTACTTTCTACCCCTGCTGACAACTATTTTGTGCAAATGTCAAATTGAACAGAACAGGGAAGGCAGATGCATATTGTTTATTAAATCTGTTACAATATTAAACACTCTTAATTACTGTCCATCAATAAGGTTCTTGTAGAAGTAGTCATAGTTGCTTTTCTTCTCAAACAAAGGGGAAAAGTTTCGCATCCTACCAGCTTTGAGGGGCTCTGTGCTGGTCCTCATTGTCCATGGAGAGGACGGCAGGAGCTGCCTGCTTCAAACCTCTGATCCTTGCACCACTCAGCTGCAGCAGCACAGTCCCTCCAGCATGTGTTTTCCTACAAAACACACAGGTGCATGTTGATGTCGTTCTCAGCTCATACCTCAGTGTTCACCATGTACAGTACACGTGAAAAGATGCTTAAAGTTAATGATTGGAACAAATGCTTTGTGAGTAAGTAAGAGTTAACCAACACCTTGCATCTCCATACATCATAACATTTTAGTTGTAGACGTACTAGTAAGATATACCGAACCCATCATTAACGTTTGGTCTCAATTACGTCCTGACAGAAGCAACAAATAATCTATGAATGTAACGTAAAGTTGGTGAAAGCTGGGTCAGTGGCAAAGAACGCGTCTGACTGTGGCTTCGTTTTTCACGGCTCTGTAAACAACACATGTAACTATTCTAAGGTGAAACGAATCAAATAATTTCAAAATATGACCTGCACGAATACTTACTCATAATTTCCACTTGATATCAACTGTCCAGTCGTGCAACGCGTCATGGCAGGTGGACCTGCCACTGCCACAAATTGCTGGCTCCTACTGGCTCCAAGATGGCCTCCCACAATCCGCAGCCCTAAGGCAGCCCCCTTAAACCCTGCACTGCTTCTACATAACCTTAGATGAACTTTAGGTCACTATTTGTGATACAGTCCGTTGGAGATGAATTCAACCATGACCGCAAGATCAGTACACTCTTTATGACGAGAAAGTCCCCTCGCGCTGAGTAATCTACCAAAATAAGACTTGATTAACTCCCATTGAGGGTGCGCGTACGCCATCGTTGTGTATATTTTCTTTCTGGTTATTGACCCAGAATCACATTGCTTAAAAAGAAAAATAACTGGGAGTTCTCGCGAGATCTCACTAGTTATTTTCATGAGATTCGCAATACACTCCCCATGTCCCGTTTAGGGGCTCCGTATGAAATAGTACTGCAGGTAAAAATGTACCTGTCTGATAAACAAATACAGTGATTGTAGTATTGAATTAAAATATTTTTTTGTGCATGTGTGTCTTGTGCGTATACAGACAATATGTATATATCAGTGCTATATGTGTGTGTGTGTGGCAGCGTTGACAGGGCGACAGATGGGAATGTGTCCATCTGCATTTGTGTAAATGCACAAATGTGTGTGTGTGTGTGTGTGTGTGTGTGTGTACACAGCAGTGCTGTGAAGTGTGAGGTGACCTTTTCGGGTGGTGTAGAGGCGACGTCTCTGACAGTGTGACAGAGAGGGCCTTAGCCTTTTTTGTAATGGATGGGCACTCTCAAGGTGAACACCTCTCCTTCCTCTCTTCTCTCCTCCTCATTCATCCCATGTGTCCTCTTTTCTACCGCAGCTGTGTGGACCACCTCCTTCAGAGTTCATATGAGCGATTGTCCTTTTTTTTTTGAATGTTTGCTGTGTGCATCGCGAGGAGACACTGAATTGCAACTGAAATTATTAGGCAACCTTAACGATCAACAGGTACCAGTCAGTTACACGGGAAAATGACTCTCAGTGAGACATATCAAGGGTCTGCATCATGTCGTGAGTAGCCCTCATCGACCAAATTTCCTATACATCATATTGATCTAATCCTGTCATTGAATATCTGTACAGTTTGACCATTCTCGCTGACACTGTCCTTTCACAGAGGGGAGATACTGTAAAATATAATGATGTTGAAAAGGCACACACTAATCCCTCAGAGAGTGGACGCGGGGAAGAGGCGTCGCAGTCGGCCGGTGTTATTGATCTGAGCTGGGGGGACATGCATGGCAGGTCAAAGTAACATACTTGCATGCTATTGATGGGTAGGCAAACCGTTGCCCACCCACGTGTGTGAGAAATTGGAGCCCGCTGTTTATCCTAAAGATTGAGCTGACTGTGGGAAACGAATTTGGTGGAGACACAAGCAGCGGAGATGGGCAGGTATGACAAGGGTGGGATGACCCAGAGTATTGCTTCACTGCCATACACTAACTAAATGTCATTTAAATAAGCGGGCGCAGGGCCTACTGGAAGGGTTCTGTTGCTGTTGTTTCCCTTGTCTGTGGGCTAGTGTTTGTGTGTGTGTGTGTGTGTGTGTGTGTCACTGACCGAGCAGGGTTCTCAGACATGCCCTGTGTCCTAGTGAGAGCACAGCACCACTATCCTGTTCAGTCCAAGTGTATTATTTATCGTGGCATGTGTCTTGAATTATACCACATTTAATGCTACACACAACATCAACAGGAGCACCGGAGGAGATCGTATGAATAGTTCATGAGCCTGCAAGACCACAACACACACACACACACACACACACACACACTCAACGGTGACCTCCCACAATCCAGATTTGTAGTTCTGCACAAACAGAACAGGCCTCACCTCATCAGCCAACTGAACATAACTGAAGATGCAGCTGTTTTTGCCTCAATCATCCGATATATTTCTGTCAGCTTGTCTGGAGGAGATGAACGTGTACATACACAGATGTGACAGATATGATACAGATATGTGCTCCGCAGTTAATTGTAAGATCATTAAATGTTAACGACACAACGCTTGAGCGGGTCCAGCACGGAGTCCTTGGTCTGAAACAGGAAACAATAGAGCAATTCAACGAAGACTGTGTTCGTGACAAACACCGCCCCCAACTCATCCATCATGCTTGGCAAACTTAGACATTCATTATAAAGTTTGCCGATGGATGCAGCCCATTCTGCTCAGCCATTCATTTTTTAGTCCCCCCCCCATCTCCTTTCCATCTCCATCGTTCCACCTTTCACTCTCTGCTTACTTCTCTGCACTTCTGCTCGTGTGTTGTGCACGGTGTGAATTAGCTGCATTTGTTCCTGCTCTCCTCCTGTGGACGACAAGATGCTGAGCAGAGGTGTAACAAAGGAGGCAGAGCATTAATTAAATACAGCAATTTGCTTTCCTCTCCTTTTTTTGTACGAGCAATAGGACCGCCAAGATTGATGAGGCACTGTCTGATACCCGAAGCCCACTACATCTACATCTGAGGCTGATAGTGATGGAACACCCATTAAATGGCCACCACGTATTAAGATGTCATGTTTATTTTATAATTAACGCTGTTGTTCCATTTATTCCCATTTTATTTCATTTATTTTTCCATACCCGTGTGTGTAAGCAAATTTATTTGTCAAGCAGCAAGTAAGATTACGAAGTTATCTGTTGTTGTTAGTGTCATGTTTCTATTTCTTTTCAACTTATGTATTGCTGTTTTTTTTGCACAAGCAATGAAATGACAAACTTCCTGAGTGCCTGAGTACAATGTCAGATGCTGTATCTTTGTTTCCAGTTTTTTAATTTTTGGTGTGTGTGTGTGTGTGTGTGTGTGTGTGTGTGTGTGTGTGTGTGTTTGTGTGTGGTGTCTTGTAGTAGACTTAAGAAGAATCTGTGGGTGAAACGTAGGCGATGGACCACTGAAGCGCTGTGTGAAAAACACTGGCCCCAGTGTGTTGCTCTGTACTAGGGGCCAGCACCAGCACTTTGTGAGTTGCCACAATAACTGCACACTTTAACTCCTGATAGTAGCAGTCTACAAACATAGAATGCATGTAGCTTGAGGTGAACTCTGACTTGAATTGGTAAACAGGGTAACAGTATGACAAACTGAACGTTCGTGAGCTGCCCAGACTCTGCAATGTGATGTGACACCGATCTAGTTAAAAGATAAGTTGAAGGGGTCATTGCATCAGAAGCTCCACCTAAAGACCTTTTTAAACCGACAAAAACAAAGACAAACATAAGACAATACAGACATGGTTACAGTCGCGGTTATGTCTTGTTCCATTCAACAAATCAGCCAGTCTCCCCATACCAAGGTTAAAACATTCAAGCCACCGTGTTTCTTTTGTAAAGCAGTTTGCATTATGTGTCTTCTGGTTCATTACAATTTTGCAAAGGCCTGCAATTGAGCAATGAGCTCAGTACATTTCTGCTTCTGTATTAACTCAGCTGGTTCATCGGTCTGCTTCTATTTTCTGTCACAGGCATAGTGTCATTTCTCAAAACAAAGACAATGCATCAGCAACAACTGGATTTTGATTCAAATAACACTGTCAAGTGAATCAAGATGAATATTGCTGTGCAGCTGTGCATTTACTGTCAGCCTCCATCACTGAAGTAACTTCTTAATTTCAACACCCACGTCTCTCTCATCTGTGCCGTGTCCCCATCGTTCCTTTGTTCTATTTCTATTCTGTCCCTCCTTCTCTCACCTCTGCCCTCCCCTCGGTGCTGCAGCCTCTCACCTCTTCCGTCTAATTGCTAGGAACAGACTTGGTTAAGATGTCACCCGAACACATCCACAACCCTCAGACATGGTGACAGCCCACCATCGACGGCCCACCTCATGCCACACATGGACTAAGTGATGTTTAAATTGGTGTTGTAGGGGGGGTCACAAAGCCTGCAGCCCTCAGGGAACATTTGACCCTTGCTGTCACACACTCAAACTTATACAAACTTTCCGCGCTGTTAAAGCCCTGCAATCCATTTACTCGCACTGAAGCTCAATTAACAAACAGAGCTGGGAACCACAGGCGTTCAAGTATGCACATAATTACATGCATGTGCACATGGCTCACTGGTAGCATGTATTGTGATTGGTAATTGCTTCCCTACTCCTGACCTGGCTGTCATGATCAATGGGTGTAACCAGGTGATTAGACAAGACCAAAAAAAAAAACCATTGATTAGACGCATCCATACTGTTGGATATAGATTTATGAGCCCCTCCACTGCACAATGAGTCAACCCAATGGAATTTCTTGTGTAAAGGTTATAAAAGGGTAAAGAATCTTCTCTTAAAGGATTTTCATTTCTAACAGGATAGAAGTGACCTTTTCAAGGAACTATGTTAGAATTGTGAGCGATGGAGCAATTGCAGCGTGTGCATCTTTTGAATTCACACCATGGATTCCCCTGGATGAACGGAAGCGTTTGTCTTAGTTTAAAATCATGCAATTATCCAAATCACTAATCTGGTGTTAAAATGTATAAATTATGCCACAAATGCCTGTAAAAACCTATGGAAAAGTACTGCATACAGTATATTACATTTGGATAGCTTTTCAGAACAAAATTAATTTCAAATAATGTGCAGCTGAAATAAATCAATACCCTGCAGTTGTTATTGGTGCAAATCAATAAAGTTTAATAGAATTGTTTTTCTTGTGTGTGTGTGTGTAGATTTTCCTGCTACTGTGTGTGTCGTGTACAGTGCTATATGACAACAAAAATTGAATTAGATGGTAGCAAGAGGACATTCATAGGAACAGTGATTATTTCATTCACGTTTAAAACAAAACAAGTATGTTTACTTGAACAACTGACGTCGCTCAGCGATGGTAACGTGCATTCACAGACCAAAAGACAACAAACCCTGGGCATTGGCTTCATTCAAATAGGATGTTTCACTGCAACGTGTTGTCTGTTCTGAAAGAGATCGACTTATTTATCTCCAACACAGCCTCAGCGCTCTTCATATGTGGAGTTGATTTGCCTAGTGGGAATAAAAATAACTTAAACAGTTGAAAACAGCTCTCAGTGAGCACCACCAAATTACACCTCGGAAAAAAAGAAACGCTCCCACAGCACCTCATGCACCCTGGAGCACCGCATTTATGAAATAACCTGGATGAGACATGAGACATTAACCTTATTTCCAAGGAGGAAAAGGGTATTAAAATCATTTTATAGTTCTGGGAAAAGTGAGCTGGAGGGAGGATTGAGGGGCCTAATTTGGACTTTGTGAAGATAGAAATCCCAACAACATTTTGTGAATAAAAATTGGATACTAACATGGTCTGCTGTGCCAGTGCAAACAAAAACAGCATGAGAGCGTGCACACACACGCACACACGCACACACACGCACACACGCACACACACACACACACACACACACACACACACACACACACACACACACACACACACACACACACACACACACACATCAGCAAATACACTCCTCCATCTGATGGTGAAGTGAA
>CAAKHB010007420.1:0-28083 GCA_901007665.1 Aeoliscus strigatus | reverse complement strand
CTCTTGAAACTTGCTGTCAAGCAGAATTGATTGTACTTAATTTTCAATAAGGTGCTTAAGAGCGATCCCTAATCATGCCTTTAATTAGAATCCCCTGGTCATTAGAAGGAGATAATTCGGTGAAAAATACCTCAGCTTTCTGTGCAGCAGGTGGGCTGGAGGTCTGCTCAGTCCCTCTCCTGTGTGCGGTTTGTCACGCCGGAGTCTGCTGATGTCCACAGTTCACCACTTCTTGTCATGATTGTTCAACAGAAAACTGCAAAAGAGGCTGTGACCTACCTTCTGCTAAAGTTGTCTGAAAATAATTTACATATAATGAACTAACATGATCTAGTTATTGCTGCAGCAAACACCGTCAAACCCGTGGGACGCTCAATTCCCGATCGGGAGGATTGTTCTAAAAGGGTCGTTCAGGAAAATGTTCCTGCTCCATTGAACACAATCAGAGTCCAGGGTGTCTGGGTGTGTGCTGTTATTTTCATGTCATTTATTAAAGTCGCATGTCGCTCTTGGTGTGAGTCGTGTTTTCTCTTGGTGTGCGCATGAGATTCAATCTGAGCACAACAACAGTGTGTACATGGCGGTGGTGTGTACATAGTGGCGTTTGGTTAATAATCTTTTGACCATTTCATTACAGTAATCAGGGCCGGGGATCAGGAGCGCTGGCAGGATGACTTAGAGCTCCGGGCCTCGACTCATTAACTCTCTGTGACCAATGAGCAAAACCCTCATGACACCCTGGAATTGCCTCAGCAGCGCGAGTCAGAGTCTTCAGGCTTTTCCCCAATGAGTCCACTGAAAATAAAGATTGGCTTCTAATCTTACTTCTTTAACACCATACCTGCAATCATAGCTTACAGCGGCTTTGACTTCAATTCCTGTTCTGCTGCAAAACTCATTCTACATGGTGGAAACACACACAGTGAGAAATATGCTGTAACCTATCGACATTGTCTTGGAAAATTACAAGATTTTACTCTGGCCCAAATACTGTTTGTATGACACTGTACTTTTTATGTGTGATGTACCTTAGACACGAGAGGAACTTTGTACTTTTTGCACAGAATGCGAGTTCACAGAATGCTTAGATCAGTAGCACTGGTAAATATCACAGTTAAGGCTTCAAACCAGCACCTGTTTTATGTCGTTTGGGATTTGAATGCTGCTGGATCTGTACCAGCCTGCTGCTTGGTGAAAAGAAGTTATTCTCATAAGCTGGTTGGTTTGATCATCTTTAGTGGTCAACCCTACAAAGGCCTGTCACCAGAGCTCAGTGTCCCTGAAAACCATTTTTTTCAGTCTGTCTCCTACTGAAGTAAAGATGAGATGAGTTACACTGTGTTGAAAACACAGTCTGATCAGATCATTTTTGTCCAACGCAAGAGGAGAAATCTTTACACACATATTATGTTATGATGTTTTTGATATTTGTTTCATAATTGTAACTTCTTTCTAATTTAAATTTGTTTTCTAATCTAGATTTCATTCTTTTCTTTTCTTTTTTTTTTTTTTAGATTTCATTCTTTCATTTAAACTGCTACTTGAAATGTTCCTTCCTCTACGCTTTACATCAGTTGTGCAATGTGCAAGTTAGGTTTCAAGGCGACTTTTAAGGTAAAATGGTAAAAGCTTGGATGAGTGGTGGCAGTGACTCAATCCTGTGTGGGATCAGAAAACGTAGATTATGTGCCAAATGAATTATGGAGCAAATATTTTTTGTGGAACACGGAATGAGAACAGTGTGTGAATTTCATTATTAATTCCTTACACTGGCAAATCTTTACAAACACTCAGATTAAATTAAAACGATTCCAGGAAAATACAGCTAATGGAAATGCACTTGCCAGTGGAGTGTTTCCCTGAACTTATGAGGCATCGCTAACTCCCCCAGGTCTATTTGAAATGTGTTCAAGCTTGACCAATCTGGAGTACAAATTCACAAGATTGGACCAAACGTGTTATTTCTTAGTGTGATGCTGGTTCGTGTGTGTGTGTGTGCACGCGTGTGCACGCATAAGATCGTATGCTTTCAAGATCCAATCTGAAGACAACAGAGAGCAGTTTAAATCACGAGCTGCTGTCATCTCCATCCTGAAGACCTCATACGCAGTCAGACCATTTCATGACTACTACACCCATCATCATTAATACATCATAATATTTTTAAAACAAAGCCCAAACAAGACTTCCATTATTCTTCTATATACAATTGGCTTTTGTTAAATGAAAGTGGTAGTCTTTGCATTTGTTTTTCACGAGAACGAAAGGGGGAAAAGTGCCCACGCAATGCATTGCGGCACTAATGTACTGCAGAGATTTTCATGGATGAATAACAAAAAGACAATGTTTTCAATGTAAAATCAGAGGATTCATCATCACAGCAGCCAGCCTGGGAGCAGAGTCTACAAACCAGGGGGCCTCTTAAACACGACAGCTCAATGTTAAAATGTTGGCTCTTCATCCTTCTGTGGGAGCTAAATAACCTCCATTTTTCCTTGTGTGGTCGACACTAATGGGAACCACGCTGTGTTGCACAATTCACCGCCCCGCCTGCGTGTGCTCACTGGTGCTCAACCTACTGATTGGTTTGGGGACCGAGGTCATCTGTTTCCCTGCTGACCACAACTTGTGAAGCAAAACTTCAATAACCTGCAGCTCTACTGCAATTAGTACCCAACAACCATATCAGTGTTCAGTGGGACTAAAGTTTACAGTGTTCATTCATTCATTCATCCCAATCGCTCTGGTTACAGGTCTGATCCCGGTCTTATTCTCATGGAGAACACAGAGGACAGGGCGTATCATGATGCAGCCTCACTGTTATCGTATCATCAGTGTGAGCTTAAGGTCACAGCACCCAAGGAAGACAAACAGCATGCAAACTCTCATGTGACTGGATGTGATCGGATGCTATCTTTCTGGATTTTTGTCAGAATCGTTATCACTTCTCCTTATCTGATCCAACACTCCATAGTTATGACATGCTTCTATTATGAGAGATACAGCACCAGCAAAAGTGCTTTCTCCTTCCACAGACATGGATAGGTAGATAAACACCAGCAAAGATCTCAAGATCTACAGTCTGAAATGGATTCAGCAGCGCAACCAGGATATACAACTGTGTGTACAACTCAGTAAAAACTGTGTGTTTACAGAGTTTAAGAGTGAAGCGCCGAACAAATATGGGGTATCATGTTATCAATATCATGTTAAATTCCAAGTATTTAGCATGTTAAGTAATGGACACTGGGATCAAGTGACACAAACACAGAATACAACTGATGGGAGTTGTTTCCTACATCTCCTCTCACTAAATCTACTCAGATAGTATCACTATGTTCAAACAAAAAGCCTGGGTGAGTGTTATCCCTGTTTGTCGCAGTTTGATCTCCAACCTGATGACAATCAGCGCCCAACGTTATTAATGAGGTGATTAATTGCTGTATTGATCCACTGATCAATCAAAAGGCCCCTGGCAGAGACTGGGATCCAGAGCGTTCAGTGTAATTACTGTGGACCCAAAGTGTTTAACTGGATTCCAGGGGCAGTTTTAGTGAACATATATTATATTTGCAACAAAATTTGAAATACAGCACATTTGACTGAAGGGCATGTCTGTAGGATCTAGTGATATTAGTGATATTACAGCTCTTCTCCCCTCTCATAGCAGAAACTATCCACCCCTGGAGGGTCATTCTTCCTGCACCTCTCAAAAAATACCAGATTAATAAGCATTCTTATTATTGTTTTTATTCATTTGTCCCCGGAAAAGGATCAGTGTGGATATATCATTTATTTAGGTGGTTTGTGCTTATTTGGATTGGACTGTAGATAAACGCATGAAGAAATAAGAAAAGGAGCAGAAGCAAACTGAAACATGATGTTGCTGCTTGAATCTTTCCAACAACATGGCGATATGATCCTTCTAGTTAAAGAAATGTCAAAGTCAACTTTGTTGTCAAATACACTGTATATGTGTGATATACAGCATAGATGAAATGACAGACGTCTCAACACACGGTGCAAAAAAGTACAAAGAGTGCATAAATTAAACTAGTACGAACTGTAATATAAATAGTGCAATAAATCAAAAACTAACTGGATAAATATAATAACTACATGAACTAAATTTAACTTATTAACTTAATATGTGAACTAATTTCATTTTTAATTCAACAAAGCTTGTTGACTATAATCTATTGAAAACGTAGTCAGTAAAACCACATTCCATTTCTGTTTCAACAACACCAGATCTGCTCATGTCGAAGCAGTAAACCACCCACGGTGTGTGTGTAGTTGGGGGGGCTTGATGTTTGTACCTGAGGAAGGTGACCCTGAGGTACGGTGGTCCATTTAGACAGGCTGGGAGCGCAGCAGTGACAGCCAACACCACAGTCGTCTGGGACTCCTGGAGAGAGCCACTGTAAGCAGATGGAATACGATCGTTTAGATTAACAGTCCCGCGACACAGCCAGCTGCCATTCTACGGCTGGTGTAGGACCGGTTCCTGAAGGGTTTCTTGAAGGAGGTCACTGATTTACAACGAACAGAAACAGAAATAGAGCAAACGACAAGCCAGTCTCTAATTGTATGTTCATCATACATGATGATGAGGACAAATAAGTATGAATAAAGTTGATCAGTACAAATTCAACATGGTATCAGTTGGATTTGGTTAGAGTTTATCATTATTGCATCTTATTTCTCACTAGAAGAAAGTCAAGAGATTACTGTCATTATATGGCATGTTGTACTTCTGGTCAGCTTGTTTGGAAAAGAAAACATCCTTTTTGCACGTTGAGTTCAAGTTCAAGAACTGTGAATCACAGTTATAAATAAATGAATATGAACAATGAAAAGTTTCCAGAAATTTCTTTGTAGTTTTTTAGGTGGATCCTTCACAGATTGCTGTGCGTTTTGCTTGCAAGTTCCCTCAGTTCTGTCAGAAATAGATCAGTCACTGTCATAGCAACTGAGCTGATTATAAGAGGCTGCAGCACAAATGTTGTCACAAATGACACTTCCAGCCTCCTGATAACAGATGATACATGATCTGATAACAGAGTTCATCCCCTGTTACATGGGTCAAAAGTTCTGTTATGAAAATATTTAAACATTGAAATTTGACCAATAAAAACTGAAGAAAACAACATTTTGCTCAAATTTGTGCCATATGTTGGAAATTGGCCAGTATAAGCCCAGAGGGTTCGAAATTTGACAAAAAAATTGAAAAAAATTGCTCCAATTTTTCTCAAACCACATTAACCAAGTAAGACAAATATTTTAACTGCCTACTATTCTGCATAGATTGATGTTTTGTGTTTCATTTATGTGTTTTGTTTTTTGTGTGTTTTCTTTTCTGTGGGAAACGGGTCCAAATGGCTCTTTGAGTGTGCAACAGACCCAGTCCGTATAGACAAACTTATTATTGTCTGTTTCCAATTGTCTTTTATTTTGAAATCATTTTTAATTTCCTGTTAAGCGGTGGTGACCGCATTTCCATTTCCATTTCCAACTATTTATGAATAGCAGTACTAGAAGGCAGTAGAGTAACTGAAAGGAAGCAGAGAACGACGAGTCACGACTGTAACTGCGGTTCTACGAGTCCCGGCTGACCGCCCGAGGCGGTGCATGAGCACTGGATAACTTCGCAGCGCGCAAGCGCATGTCGAGTATGAATATCAACAAGGTCCCCTGCCTGGACACCGGGACGGTATATGAGCCGGTGTCAGCAGGAGATCAGCTCCCTCATTACCTCGCGGGCACTCAAGGATTCTGAGAGACCAGGGACCCACTGGATGACACATACCAACAATGTCACGAGGAATCCCCCTGGCGCCTTTTCAAGTAGGACCAGAGTGGTGTTAAATCAGTCTCTGTGAGTTATGGGCAGCAGCAGTGATTGGTTACCAGATGGTTGGGGTTACACTCTCACCTCTCACCTGTTACGTCAGCAGTGCCGGAGGAACTAAACGGTTGTAATGCCCGTTTGAACTGGTCATTTCTTCCGACTGACAAATTATTGGGTTTGCATATCTTGGGGAAGTTATATGGTTCACAGGCAGCATACGGGTGATTAACGCAATTACTTTGGATGTGACCTGGTTGTCTATCGTTTATACCATCACACTATCATGATTACATCAGCTTTAGCCTGAGAGCGTTCAATCATTCATTCAGATCCAAATCACAGGTCCATATATAATCAATTCTCAGGAGATAACTGAAATGTGTGAAGTCGACCAAGGCCATGGACGTACTGGGATTGGGGGTATCACACTTTTCCATTTGTTGAAATCAGAGATGAAGGTGAAGGTAGCCATCTCGTTCTTTTCCATTTAATACCACCAGTAACTAAGCAGACTGAGTGTTTTTTTAGTTTTTGTTTCTTTTTTACACTTTGGTACAACTGCGTTGGATGGGGTTACAGTGCGTCCCCGGTGTATGGTGCCTACATATACATGCAAACACAGAGGAATTCGCACACTCAAGATAGAACTTAACATACACCATCTCAGTACAAGTCCTGTTGTTCTCATAAGCTCATAGACAAGAAATGGTCCCAAGTCTGGTGGGGATGTACTTGTCCACAACCTGAGGCTATTGAACCTACATGTTATTGCCTGATACCTGATATTTAATGTAACATGGGTCATAGCATTGGTGTTTTTGTCGTGTAAGTGAAAGATTCAGAAATGTGTTAATGTGCCAGTGCTGGTCATAGGCCATTGACGAACGTACACAAGGCTTTTCACGTGACATAAACCCAGGGGACTGATGTCTGTGATCAGGTCAGACAGTCTTGGACACACAAGTATATTATACAATATTTACACTCATTAACATGTCACACTATGACAGACACCCTGACTGACCTGATCCACGTCGGTATCAAACCAACGGCATAGAAATCCTGCCAGTAAACAGACCTAACTTTCTGAGTTGTGCGACGACAGATGGGTCACTACTCAGAAGTCTGATCTGGTCGTTTCACACTTCGGTGGACGTTTCACTGACAACCTCAGCCAAGATGTGTGGGTGTCACCAGCACTGACAGCGAACCTGGCTCTCCCAGATCAGATGGAAGGAACCAGTACAGAAAGTCAGGTGGGGGGTGGTGTGCAATATCATAAATGAAGACTAAAAGCTAATGAAAAATTCTCTGAGTGTAGCAAAAGTGTAACAAAAGCACATATTATACCTTTGCTCATAAATCATAAATGTTCCAAGTCCTCGACCACCATCTGCTTTGAAATCAAAATAAAAGTCTCCATCATATCACTGTTCAGTCAGAAAGAGTCCACTCATCTGTGCTCCTGTGAACCTCTTCCTGTGTGATCATGGAGGGACACCACACCGGCATTTGGAATACACAGAACCAGTACACACACTGGTTATTTGTGTTCCAGACACATGTTTGTGTCATCCAAACATACTCAGCGACGCCTTCAACCGGTTGGAGCCAGCAGATTTCAGGGACACTTTTCATTGAATTCACAAGTATTAGTATGAGTATCAGGTGGTAAAAAAAGCAGAGTGTCCTATCAGCCCCCACCAGACTGTCTTTTATTATTATTATTATTATTATTATTATTATTATTATTATTATGTTATATACATCGCTTTTTCTAAAATCCTCCAGCTGTTGTTTCTATGCACCACCAAGGAGGATTAATCACTTCTCTGGATCTTTTATTCGTTATTAGACCAGTTGCCCATATTGGGGCAAATACAGCTCTCTGAAGTCTGAGGAACACTCAGAGACATGTTAGAAAACAAAGTACACGTGAGTGGGGGTGTTAATCAGTTCAATGCTCAGCATATTAGATATTGTTGTCAGGAAGCACTTCAAATGAAATATAAAGTTAAAAGGACATAAAAACCCGAATTATCAATGATTAATGCCCTATGAGGAGAATCGATGAAATTGGAATCATCCTCTGGAGAGCAGGACAGACCAATCCAAATATTCCTCTCCCGGGCTCCCTGATCAGCTGCTTGACCGGCTGCACCCGTAACTTGTTTGCTCATTCTCCCTGTTATTTATTTGTAGACGGTGCACGAGAAGAAAAAGCCCTCCTCAATTTGAGTTGACGGTCCATCTGTCAAAAGCTCAGCACAGTCTCCAGAGGGTATTTGTTGATCACTGGCACCATTCTGTCATTCATGGGTAGCGGTGGTTTACCTGACGACAAAGACTTGAAACAATACAGTCAGACTTTCCATCCTCCTGTTCTCAGTTGCCTCAAAGAACTCTTCACCCTGCCACTACGTAAAACATTACAAAAAAAAAAGATATCCTGATGAAAAAAAACAAAAAAACAAATGGCAATGGTTCATGAAAGCAACTTTCTAAATATAGTGACAATGTCTTAAAAAAAGAGAACGGGTCTTGAAACACTTTATCCAGGTAAACACATAAAGGACTTGCATTAATTTTCACTTTGCCACAGCTCAGCTCTACAAAAGCTCAAATTTCAGTGCGTTGCTGCACAATGGTTGGCGCTGCTCTAACATCTGTGCACCAGCTGAGCCAGATGTTCCACTGATTCTCGCCCCTATTAAACCCTCCCTGCTTGCCGGTTGCAGAAGAATATGGTGGATTTCCTGAACTTTTCTCAAGAGACTGAAAACTGGTTAGATTCCATTGATTTCTCTTTTCGGTTTGATTGATTTCTTTCCACATTCTGCAAGCTCCTCACTTTTGTTGTCCATCTGCATTTCCTGCTTGTCTGGCCAACAGATAATAGTTATCTGCACAATTATTCGCAGTAAAGTGTTGATCAATAAAGCCCACATGATACGGTTTAAGACGTCTGATCCACATTAGCATATCGGGGGTGGGATGCAGTAACCAGCAGGATGACCATTAAATAAAATGGGGTTCAGAGAGGAAGTGCCAGGTGGAAGCACCACCTGTCAGTACGCAATAAAACAGTCATGTGACCAACGCAGATAAAAATATTTCACTCTGCTTTCCAGGAAACACACATACCCACACGATCATACTCAGTGAAGCACCAAAGTGTGTCCAGCCCATCTGCTGGGGGACGACAACAGACTAGACAGACCACCACCACCACAGTAGAAACTACTCTGTGTGTGTATACAGAACCATGTAGGAATGTATTCATCACAGTCTGATGTCTTCAGACGGGAACGTGACACATTCACTCCTGAACACACAAACACAACAGATGTGTGTTCGAGAACAGTGAACATGAACAGTTTGGCTCGGATGCATTGTTCACTTGTTTTATTTAACATGAAACACAACAGTGCTATAAAATGTCTCTTTGGTTGCATCAATGTGTTGAACAGAAATGATCTTTTTACTTTGACTGTTTAACATTGGTGGATTTTCCCCACAATGGAGCACGTGCGTCACCGAAAACATCATATCAGAACAGACACATGACACATGTTTGTATGCAGTGTTAGAGAGAGTGTCGGCGTGTTGAGAGGATGAAGGGGGGAAAAAGACAAAAATAGAGTAGTTTGTGAGTTTATTTTGAGCCTCATTACCCCTATTACAGATGAGTATCTGCTCTCCACCCTCCTCTAAATGTTGAGGATGCAGGTGGCCCACTGAGGAAAGTACCTATCAATCTCTCCCTGGCTATCTACCGACCTGTCGGCCCATTTATTCATCAGCTCATCTGACGACAATCCACCCATTCCATTCCTCCATTTGTCTGCCTCTCCTCCATCTATCAGATAATCAGTCCATCAACACATCCATCTGTGGACCCATCCAGCAATTCATCTACTCAACCATTTATCTCTCCATCATTTGGCCATTTGTCTACCATCCTTCCATCCATCCATCCATCCACACACACACACACACACACAGCAGCTCACTGAGGACCTCAGTTGGTGCACATCAGCGGTAATATGTAACACTTCAAACAGACAAAAGAAATCGAAAGTAGATCTGATCGCTGATCAATAGATGGGTGGTCAGGCAGTGATCACTTGTGTAGATCAATAACTCAGTGAAAATGTGAAGTACGGTGACGAGGAAAGCAATTAAAGCCACTGAGAGAAACAATGTACAGATGCTGCTGGAAGGCAAATCTGTGATGACGAGGAGAGACATCAGTTAGCTGCTCACAGATAGATCCTGTCGTTAAAATTACTGTCCAAGAATTCTACTCCCCAACTACGAACAGATAGAAGACGTAGGAGCGTCCAGTTTAAATTGTGTATTCTCATGCCAATTAGCTCATGTGACCTGAAGATATTTGTTTATATGGATTTTTTTGACTTACAAGGTATAAGTGAGACAAGTGAAGGTTTAAATGATGATGAAATTAATCAATTGAAAAGAACTGTTTTGTGTTTTTCCAGTGGTATGTGTCGCGTCCAGAGGGAGGGGCTATAAGTGTGTATGGAGCCATCTTGGCACCATTGTGTGTGGTTTCTGTGGATTGATCGTCTGTCTGTGACTTTGCCTGTACATACCAACGGTGTCATTGACAGCTTGTCTGCTCCTGAGTGAGTTCAAGAGCGGTTCGAGGGCCGCTCATGTAAAACATAGACACACAAAGCTCAGGGAAAGCAAATACACGAATCCCCTAAAGGGACAAAAAGAAATGACATCATGGATCGTGGATGTCTTCATCCTCTGCTCATTGTTTCCCATCTCAGCTCCGTTCGACTCAATGTCACGGGTCGGACAGTAGACATGCAGGTGGAGACAACATTGTTCTGTCTAGTTGACAATTAACTTTATTTGTAAGAGCAGAAACTACAGGACAAAATGTCCTTTCAGAACCTTATTTCGTCCATGTCACATAGAGGACCGGATGACTGCAAAAGTGCACAACAACAACAACAACAACAACAACACCGTTACACCCAAAGTATAGTTTTCTGTCCTTGTACTTGTTCTTACAGATTTTCAGGGTTATTCCTCCCCAGTAATTAGATAACAGGTTCTTGCCTATCCTTGTAGCTATAGGATGTGCTGCGGTTTACAGGAGAACCCTTCAAGCTATGTCCCCGTTTCAATTTGTGTGTAATCTCACCTTATTGTTTTCTTCTTTTCCCTGTCAGGTTTGCATATGTTGTAATGAGACTGAAAACCGATACTGAATAAAACCTGGCTCATGTGTAAATCAGGAGAATAAAGGCCAAAATATTTGTCACTTGTTACTTCTGACGACGTCTAAAACATGAAATTCCTTCTGATTCATTCTCTCATCTCTCAGCTGAACATCTGCCATTGTCTGCAAAGGTGACGCTCACTGGTGATATTAGGAAGAGGAGACAAATGCTGAGCTGCACACACCTCCAGGCCAACCATTAGCAAGCACAAAGCAATCACCATTTCATCAACGTTCACCGCACGGCCTCCTCCCCCTCTCCTTTATTCATGCCTCCTTTCTTTTTTGTTTTGATTTTCCTCCTCCATTTCTCATTTTCATTCTATTTTCATCACTCTCCTGCCTCTCTGAGCTCGCCTCTCCTTCCCTCGGTTGACTGTGCTGGTGGATACATCCATTCATTCATCCCCGGACGCGCTGATGAATGTTGATTCGAGTAAGAAATACAACCCCAGTGTGAAAAAGTTCCCTGTGTAAAACTCGCAGTGTGTGTGTGTGTGTGTGTGTGTGTGTGTGTGGCCACCTCACAGTGACCTGATGCAACCTGCTGGCAGCGGGGCAGTGTGGCATCCAGCAGGCTTGTCGTTGCGGGATAATAGATGAGGGGTTTTGTTTTTTTTGTTTTTTTTTCAGAGAATGATGTGGGTACATCCACAAAGATACGATACAAGCACATGCACACACATACATACACCTGTATCTGCCCCCGTTCGCGCTGTGAAAAGCTTCACTCACCAGCTTATCAGCTGAAACCAGCTCTGACAGTAACTGCCCCCTCTCACACACACCTTGTCTCAGGGGCACAGCACATTATGAAACAATTACTCTGTTAATTGACAGTTAATTAGTCTAAAGTCAATCTGACCTTGGGATTGAGAGTAGTGGCAGTTGTGACACTGAGGCAAAGAAGTGGCGTGGTGGTGGGAGTCTGGGAACAGAAGAGGCATGAAGAGATGGAGGGAGATGACAGGGGGATCGGTGCCACACCAAAGCACAAAGTGTATCTTTTGGCACCGTGTGTGTTTTTGTGTTAGATGCGCGCACACACACACACACACACACACACACACACACACACACACACACACACACACACTACAATATTCCACCTTATCAGATCACTGCCAGCTGACTCTGCTGAGTCGAATATTTAGGTGTTAATTGTGCCTCTCGTTTGAAAACTCTGCAAAAATGCAGGCAGAAAAAAGACAGCAAAAAGAAAACTCTCAACTGTGTGGGTACATACGTGATTGCATGCATATGTTTGTACGGGGTACACAACTGTATTTACACAGGCACAGCGTGTGTGTGTGTGTGTGTGTGTGTGTGTGTGTCTGAACCAGTCGGGCACAGGATTCCCACTTCCCAGTGGGAAGTTATTACTTCTTCCAGCGTGTTCTGGAGACCTTGTCTGCAGTAGAGAGGAGGGGTACCCCTCTGGAACCCCCCCTGTGAGGTAGGATCGCTGGTGGATCAGACTGATCAGACTGTATTAGTGGAGCCACCCCTCTGTGGCCCTACTACCAGAGAGGAGGCCATCAGACACTTCCTGACACCCAGCCGGTATCAAAAAGACAGTGGGTGTCGAGGGGGGGGTGTGTCGGGGGTGCTGATCGGGCAGTGACACATGTGACTCAGCGGGTTCTGTGAGTGTGTTCGGACATAAAACTCAAAAAGGGAAACAGCTTGTAAAACCTGTCCGGGTGTTTAGACAAGAACAACTGTAGTGACTCTAAACCTTTGTCATCCACAGGGTTGGACAGGTGAAATTTTAAATGGAATTAGTTCTAAAGTAACTTTTGTGTTACTTTTTATATGTTTATACATGTCTAAGAATTGGTGTTGGGTTTTTTTGTGAACAGGTTTCAACAACTCTTCCTGAAATGCTGAGATATGCCACACTCCGCTTTACATGACAGAAATGTCATAACACAGATTTCAACATGTTCTAGATATGTTTCATCTACAATTCGGCATTGATCTCTGTCGGTTTAAACAGTGGAAGATTGCTCAGGGCTCACGTGAATACATCCACAGCGAGTCAGGGGCTGATGCAGAGTTGACTGCCTGGGAGTTGTTCGGGATGGGGAGGAAAAAGATGTTAGATTTGTCACAAAACTTTCAACAAGAGTCCCCAGAGGGGTCTCACTACTTGCTAAATATAGACATATACAAAGTCGCTGAGTCGTCAACACCGTTTCAGTGTAAGTTTCACTTTCAGTGCGTGACTCGTGTCAGTCGTTTCAGGTTCACTGCCGCACTCGGCTGATCTGTGAAATGAACAAATCTTTTCAGTCACTGATTCGGTACAGTTCGTTCTCCCATAAGATCTGTTTTTCGCGAACAAATCGTTCGCAAACATCTTCAGTGAGCTTCAGCAACGCACATCGGTGACAGGAATGGCGTTGTAACAATGGAAACAGTGATTAGTTGGATGACCAGTAACGCCCGTAGTAATGTCGATGCATCTGTGTTACTCCCATCATTGGTCAGCCAAGATGTTTCTCCAAGTGTTTGTAGTATATAAGACATGACATCGTAGGTAGTGTGTTTAGTCCTCTGCCTCTCTTCTCAGGATGAATGTCACACCCTCCAAAATCACAACTAGGCTAGTTGTGATTGCTGCTCCTCACAACTTGACATCATCCTGTCAAATTAAAAGTTCAGTTGTCTGCAAAGCGGCAGTCGACAGCAGTCAAAACGACATCAGCGCCATCCTCAACATGAAGAACCGTCTTTATGTTTTGCCACTTTTCTCAGCAAATGCCGGAACATTTTCTGCGTCAGAATCTATGGCGCGCTGGATAAATTTGTCTCCACTTTGTGTTGTTTTGACAAGACAGAGCTTTGGCTTCATGGCCGACTGAATTTGTGTGATTAAAGAGACGACAAGCAAAACCATCTGCTTGTCACATCCATCTGTCATCAGCCGGCATTCGCCATCAGCCGCGCATCACTCAAAAACAACGGCAAATCATGAAGGGAGGGAGAGATAGAGTGAGAAAAGGGAAGGGCGCAGTTGAAAGAGAAGACAGAAAGCTGAGGAGAGTTGGAGGTGCAGGAATGAGAGTCAGAGGGGGTGAATGACAGTAGATGAGAAAGCAGGGGTGAAAAAATGGAGTGTGGGGATGATGGAGAGACGGCGAAAAGGAGCTTTTCTTCTGCTTACTGATGCTTATCTGGAAGAGAACCTGCTGGCGCTGCCCTGCTGGGTTTCATCCCATAGGTCCTGACAAGAGCTGACATGATCATACGTCTAAGTCCGTCAGTTTACAACTGGTGTTAGAGTTTGTCTCTGTGGACATCTCCAGTGACCACTGGTGATTCGATCTCACTTATTCACTTTGTTTTACGAAGACCGACTGCAGCAGGAACACACTCCCCGTGCTGTCTGCCAAAGTGGGAATCAGAAGAGTACAAGATGAGTCTATTTGTGTGTGTTACTATGTAGAATACACAAAATCAGCTGCTTGAGCAAGGTCCTATTTGGACGGGATTCATTTGACCTAGGTACATGGAGTAATGTCACTTTACCGCAGGACGTCGGGGTATAAATTCAAAGGGGATAAGAAATATCAGTAAACCTACCAGTGGGAGGGGTAAATCCATTCACCGCCGTCCCCTGCTGTCGTCATGAGCGTATGACTTTGCTTCCTGTGCGTACCAAACTCCTTCCAGGAGAATGGCACTGACACAAGGGGAAACGGCTGGAATGGCAGAAAAGCAGAAATCCGACCGGGGGGGAAACCTTGTGTGTACTTTCGGTTTTGGGGTGAATGCAGGTTTCAATGGCAGTGTAACCTGCTACAATACAGTCCAAACCACCAACCGTCAGCTGTTCTCATGACCATTCTCTTGTCTCGAGTCTTTGTTCTTTGACTCTGTCAAAGTTTGTGACTGGGATGTTCAGTGATGGCGGCTAAAACGGGCAGTGACACATGTGACTCAACACGCGGGTACAGTGAGTGTGTTCTGACATAAGACTCACAAAGGGAAACAGCTGGTAAAGCCTGTCTGGGAGTTTAATCAAGAACAACTGTAGTGACTAAACCTTTGTCATCCACAGTGTTGGGCAGGTGACATTTGTAGTAACATATTTAACAGTCAGAATTTGAGGAATTCCAATTCAGGTAAGACATGTTTTATGCATTTTAGATTCATGTCAAGTTGCACGAAGTTATTTGTTTTCATTTCGATGACATTTTGATCTTTTGATGAATTTATATTGGACCTTCATGTCTTCCACCGATGTCCTCTCATCCTTAGATAAAAACACAGTCGGCAAAGGGGCCTTTGGGTGTTTGTGGGAAAACCAGCCCTCATCTTTCATCTTCCCATCCCTGTTCTCTGTCTCTCCTATGTCTCTACCCCTCCTCCATCGCCTTTTCTTTTCCCCTTTCTTGCTTTCTCTCCTGCAGCAACTTTCTATCTTTTTTCTCTTCCTCTCCCTCCCACCAACTATCTCCAAGATTATTGATTTAGCGTAGGCTGTGATTGAGTCCCACTGGGTGTAATGTGGGCCCTAAGGTGTCCTCTGAATGGAGAGCATCATGAGTTATGGACTTACCATAGTCACTCTTCCACAACACCAACAACCCCCCCCCCCCACACACACACACACACACACACCTTTGCCGCTCTAAACCCCACTTGAGTGTAAAAACAAGGACACACTCATTGATCATACAAGAGAACGCTCACGCACTCACTACAAAGTGTCATTTTATGGCTCCTGTGCAAATTCTGACCTGCCTCACATCACATGTTTTTATTTTTTTAAATTTTACTTTATTGATATCATGGCAATAGATATACTTTATGTCACATTCCCATTTTACATTATATCATGAATCAACAACACAAAGAGGCACAGATGTGTGGTGAACTACTTAATACACAAGTCATTCGCTTGAAAATGTTTAAGGTTAATAATAAAAAAAGTTGTACTCTTATGTTCACTTACCATGTTTACTGTGGAGGAGTGGTAATACCTGGGGCTGGTGGTTTGTTTGACTGAAAATGATCCTAATGTCAAAATTAGTAACATGGTAGATATCATATGTCACATATGAAAAAAACAAAAACATAAACATACCAACACAAACTCCCGTGAAGAACTTGGAAAACTGGAACTGGAAAAACTTACCAGACAAAGTAGAACTGAGGATCTGTTAGGAAAGAAGACTGCGAACACCACTGCTGATCACAGTGGCTGGAATGTACACTGTGACTTGATTTATTTAATCCACTGTTTTTTGCTTTCTTTCATTATTGTTGTTGTTATTATTATGACTACTGTTATTATTCTTATTATTTTTATTAGACCTGAGGCTCTTTAACAAAAGCAGGTTAGGATTTACTAACATGCAGCCAAATTACCCCCAAATGACCCCCACCAAACTGCTGCAGAATATTATCGACGATACTTTGTGAGCTTATAACAGTTCTGCATCATTGACCCTAAAGATACCGACCATGTTGCTGATGTTTCCAATTGTGCCCTTATCCACGCATTAACCCTTCCCACCTTCACCAGCACCCTACCTCCCCCAAAAGCTCTAGATGCTCATTGTAATTCGGGAGCCCTGTTAGGATCAGCCCCAGAGTCGGGCCTCTGCTTAGCAAATAAATAATGGTAATGATGATGATCCCTCATCTTGTCACTGGGGCTCTCCCCTGGGGGTCCTGCAGTGCAGGTGGAGGGAGCTTCTCCTGGACTAATTGGTTTCAACCCTGCAGTCTTCTCTCCAGCCCTCCTCCCTCCCCTCGCCGGAGTCGCTCAGCAAACTTGCCTTTTTCTTGAAAGTCTGAGTGTGTCATCTTAATTTATTCTTACACATTCAAGAAAGTACTTTCCATCTGTCTGCTCCTGCACGCCCCCCCCCCCCATACACACACAAACACACACACTATACTGTGGTAACAGTCTGGTCTTCCCCTGCAGTGCTTTTTGGCAGCTAAATGCACTTGAATTGTTTAATGGCACCAGACAGGAAACTGTTTCCGTCTCTCTTCTTCCTGTCCATGACTCCGACCTCGGCCCTGCACGCTCTCCAACTCCACCGCCCCACTGCATTTCCACCTTCAAAAAGTTTAATGTGCAATGACGATTGATAATTGTACAAATCAGAATTGATAATTGAATTCCGGTGGCGTGATGAAAAATGGTGTGAAACACAAACACTGTTACTGAATAAGTTATTCAAAGAATAATATCAGGGCTTTAACCTAATGCCACAGAGGCTGTTTCCAGCAATATAGGAATCCACACACACACACGCTCATACATACAACACACGTACACATAAACTAGGTCTCTGAGCTTCTTGAAAGTTACAAGTGTCGCATATTTGTTTTGAGAATGGGGAAAAGAAACAACAAATCAATGAGGCAAAGAGGATTCCTACTATAGTTTTGTGTTATTTTTGTACATGTCTCATTCGCAGGCTGGCAGAGTGTTACTTCTTTGTATTTTTAAGTGCAATTCCACATTTCCGGAGGTGAGATTATCTTTACTTCTGCGTAATGTGGCGCCAGCCTGTGTTACACATGAGACATACAGGGACAAGCTGTATTTGAAGCTGCAGCCGTTGGTTTGATACCTCACATATTAGAGAGAAATCAAGAAATATGCTACAATGTCATATAATTACTATTTGAAAGTTAAATCGAATATTTAGGAAATATCTGACCAAAATTAGGTGCAACCAAACCTTTCAGACCAGACGGACGTCAGTTCCACATAGCTCATGCCTTCCAGGTGTGTGTGGTGAGATGTTCAGCGGGTTTTGCTCTGACAGAGGTGCAACAGGGACATCTGTTGTGTAAAATCGTTATTACAGGCTCAGGGAAACACACTCAGCCCGTTGTTCTCAGCCTGCCGTCCTTGAGGAGACTCAAACCCCCCCCAAACCATGGTGTCTCATAACACGACGTGAGACACTTGAGCACAACTTCTGTAAAACCAACACCTCAACTACTAATGAAGTCAGGATTTTTAGATTCATCAAACAGTAATAACTGGATAATGTAAATAATGGGCCCACAGAGCCACTGAGCCTTTTCACTTGTGAATACTGTTGTGGGATTTTTTTAATCACATGCGAATCCCTTGACGATGTTTTTCTATTTCTATTTAATAAGATACATAAAACAATGCAACAATGATATATAAATATATGTACTCATGCATGCATAACATCATCCTCCCAAACGTTTTGGTAACCTCCCCCCATACTGCCTGTCTTGAATGGCAGGGTCAGGAGGTCAGGATGACAACATGGCAGCTGCGACATCCTCCACGAAGTCGCTCAGTCGAGAGCAGCGTGAAGTGGAGTCTGTTTCCTGTGAGGAAGTGACCCATGTCTGAAGGGGGGGTGCTGTCGTCCAATCAGACGAGTGCTCAAGCCTGACAGCATCACCTACTTGAGCCACACTGTTCTTATTCTCTGACTGACAATCGAAGTGGAGGGAGGCATGACGACGCTGGCCATCATCTGCCTACCGTGTGACGGAGCAGAAATCAGTTACAGACACAGTCAACCCAGCAAACAACCATTTTGGAAAAGAACTGAAGAAAAGTAAAAGAAGAGGATTCTTTACTGAGAGCAACCAGAAAGCATAATAATAATAATAATAATAACTTCAATTTATAAGGCGCCTTTCTGAGAAACAAGCCCCACTGGTGTGACGTCTTTCTGCAGTCACCCCTGAAACTCTCATTCCTGATTTCATTCATTCACATCTGTTTCTTTTACACAAGGTGTGTCTGTGTTGGTAAATGAGACCTTTTTTTTTAATTGAGACCATGTCTGACCCCTGTGATGAGCCCTGCACAATATTTTGAGTGTTCTTGCTGCTTCCGATTAGGAGCAGTCATGTCAAGTAGCAGGCGATGACAGCATGGTGAGAGCCGGCTGGACAGATCTCCTCAGATCTCCTGCAGCAGGTTGGCAGGGAAGAAGCCGAGCTTGCGTCCTGTACTAACCTTCAGATAGCCGTTCACTTCCTCAGCCTTCTTCACCACAATCTGCGGACAAACACATCACATACATGCAATTGGACTAGGAACTTTTTTTTCCCTTTTCTGAAAAGGTAGAAAAAAATGTCCGTTCAAGCCATCGGACGAGCACATCTGTGTCTTCTACGACATCAAGGATGTTAAGTGATGGCTGAGTTATCACCCTGTTGGGTAACGTTGGGGTTGTTTATGGGTGGTCCGTCACACATCCATCCATCCATTTGTTTGAAAATCAAACATCATCTACATTTGCATACCAATTTCATTTTTAATTCAATTCCATCAGATTTCCAACTCGGGCACAAATAAGTGAAAGCGTGAAGACAAATGTGCCCACTGCTTCATCTCATTCAAACAACTGCAGGGTGCAGTCGAGGTATCGACGTTAGGGTGAAAATGTAAATCAGTCGAACTGCAGACTGACTCTTCCTGCCAATATCCCAGTTGACTGTGTGTGTGTGTGTGACCTCATCCTCCGCCAGCCTGCTGAACGTCACAGGTACAACAGCTCACACTGACTTAGGCCACGTGTGTGTTTGCACAGTAAAAAGCTTGTATTCATTTGCAATTTATGATCACATATGAGAAGTGTGTGTGTGTGTGTGTGTGTGTGTGTGTGTGTGTGTTAACCTGGTCTTTCTTCAGCGTAATCTGACCCATTTCTCTGTTGCCAACGAAGGAGCGTGTCGCCTTATAGACCTGCTCCCCTGCTCGCACTCGGATGATGTAGCTGGCGGGGATGAAGCCTGTTCTCTCTCTGATCTTCCCCTGGTGGAGGAGAAGTTGGAGCTGTCGAATGATCACTTTTCTAAATAAAAACTCTACATGATAATATCCAGAGTAGAAGCAGTTGTAGCTGTAGTATTAGAAGCAGAGTAGAAGTTGAGAACAAAGTTTTTTCCTTTGTAAAGTTAAACTTTTTACTATCGATATATCAAACATATTCCATTAAATGTACTGGAGGAATTCATCATTGATACACTTACTACAATGGAGTGAACCCCTTTATACTATTTCTATACTTGCTTTATAGAACACTAGAACATATTATATGTGTTAAACAAAGGACAATTTAATGTTTTTAATGAGATGTGTTGATAGTTTAAATGAAATGCCGACGTGCCCTCAAAAATTGTTTTAAAGTGGCTACTTGACAGTGATTTGATGTTTGAGAGCAGTTTGAGTTGAAAACAGCCTCTTAATCTGTGAAACAACAAGACAAATTTGTTATTGCGTGGGGGGGGGTTCCAAACTCACGCGCCACCACTCTTCATTGGAGTCGTCTATCACCGTGATCCGGTCACCAGCGCTTCACAACATAAAGACAGAAAGGAGACAAAGATATTGATGATACACACGAGTTTGTCTGGTCCCCGTGAGACAGATCAGTTGGAGTGTCGGGGGCTGCTTACTGCACGTCCAGGTCATCTTTCTCTATGGCCTTGAAGCGGTAAAGAGCCAGGTAGTAATGAGACTGGCTGAACACACCAATCTTCCCTGGCTGAAGCTTTTTACTCTGAATAACACATTAACATCAGTTCACATTAATCCCATTCAGACCTCCCTGTATCCTCATTAAGACATTTCTTTCCTGGACACTGCTGCTGCTGCTTCTTCTCAGCATTTCGCCTGACCTTTTCATCTGCTGGAGCCTTTTCTCCCCTCTTGTCTCCCTCTGTGTTTGCTACGTGACAAAACAAAACAGCAACATGAAAACTGGATCAACACACACTGCATCTGCATTGTTACACACAGAAGACTGAATATGCCCATAAAGTTAAATTTAGTCGATACATCGAACAAGAGCAAAATACGTGAAATGCATCATTCTCTTGAATCTCTTTGCAAATGAAGGCTTCAACACTGAAGAGAGTAGGAAACATGAGCAAGAACCACAAAGCAGGTGACCGAGTCAAAAGACCTGTCAGATGTGAGTTCAGAACAAAGCAATGCGTCACTGGTGGTTTTCATGTGCAAAGTTGGTTGAGCAGTGACTCACCTCCATCACCTGTGTCCTCGTCCTGTTTGGGCTGAGACTCATCTTCTTCCATCATCATCATCATCTGATCAAATTAAATGAATGCTCTTATACACACACACACACCAAAAAAGACAGTAAATAGAAAAGCCATCCCAGCTTACATTCTTTTTGTCCTCTGAGCCTTTTTTACGCTCCTTGTTGGCCATGATCACACCGATACGCAGCGTCTCAAACACAGGGTCGGTGCGATTTGACTGTGCTGCCGATCAGCAAACAGAGACACCACAAATTCAGATAAAGATCCGATTTCATCAGATCACATGAATCAGAAATACTATTTCTAATGCATAAAACTACTCACTTATAGTGTGTATCTGCTTTTAACTGCCTGTAAGTTGACCTTGGGTTTTTGAAAGGCACCGATAAATAAAATGTATTATCATCATCATCCTTACAGATTTCATCTGTGTTCAACAGCCTCATAGAATTTTCATCACAGAATCATTGACTTTTTCTTGGCTTGAAATGTGATGATATAATCTAAAATTATCACTCAAAGTAGGTTTTTTTTGTGTTTTGTTTTTAATCAGTTATTACTGATTGTGATTGTGCTAATCTGGACTCACAAAAGGGCAGCAGCTGTGAGACAGTGGCGTTCTGCTGGCTGCTGTACAAAGGGGAACTGTAGGCTCGTCTAAATCCTGGAGGCTAATGAAAGAGAGCAGAGATAAATGCACAGAATACACCTGGATCCACATCCGTGGAGTGACAAGAATTAACACTCACGATTTTGCCAAAACATCTCTGAAACTCCACATAGGACTGACACTGGTGGTGGATGCTGGTTTTGCAGTTCTTACATCGCAATGCAAACTTGTTGTTTACTACAGAGGAGAAACAAAGTTAAGCATTTAAACATGCACTGAACTCGTTAAGCAGCTGACAGATGAAGGACATACAAACTATCATGCGTGCACAGACGTCACAGAACTTGGGTTTCTTGCAGTAGTGGTCCTTGAACTTGTGAGGTCTGTCGTTAACTGGTTTGACTGGCTCTGGAGCTGGTTCCTCCCGCTCTTCTTCTTCAACTTCTTCATCGTAGATGAAGTACACCTGAAGACAGAAAGTTAAATTAAGCAAAGCAGAATATCAATGCAACATACATCGTGAGGCAGCTGAAAATTCTTTTGCTAAGATTCATGAAAAACGTTGCTCACGGGAGACTATTTGAGAGAGAGAGTGTGTATGTATGTGTGTTACACAGGTGGGACAGATTGAAAAGGCCTGGATCTCAAAATAGCCTTCAAAAGCTGAATTGTAAACTGAATGTAACAAAGCACGACTAAAGTCCAGATGAAAAAGGTCCATCAATGACACACACACACACACACACACACACAGGGACGCCCCACAGACTGAACTAGCTCTGACCCTCTATCAGTGGGGGGATTAGAGGCGTCCTGTGGTCTCCAGGCAGTGGATTTGCACTACAATAACTGATAATGCCGGGGAGGTTTGACGCATTACCACACCATCACTGCAACTCTATTCAGCTGTCGGGATTCCAGGACGAGCAGCGACACTTGTGTGTATTCAACAGCTCAGAGCTGAAGCATTCGACGTTAACAAATCACAACAGGTGATGTGACGTCCGTTCATATGTATGCCATCAGGCCACAAACAGAAGCCCTATGAAGCTAGGTTGGTTGAATATACACATCAGTGTACAACAACACGTTCTCTCAGTCACATTCAGTTGCTGTGATGACGTGATGAAATCTGAATTTCTAGAGGTAGATATTTCTGAGGCAATATTACATGGACCTAGTATTTTTTTGAAAATGCGTAGAGATTCGATCAGTTGTGTTCAGGTGCATCGCAGCTCAGGCTGGAGATCTACTACTCGGAGTGCATGTCTAGTGACATCAGTGCTCAACACTCAAGTCTAGACTTTATTTAGGTCTCAACTACACATCTGTGACATTTACTGTCATGTAAAAAGAGGATGGACGTAACGTTGTCCCCTACCACCTGCTGCTGCCGACACTTACTGGACACTTGTGTGACGCCTTCATTTTAACATATGATCTGTTGTATTAAAAACATAACACGTGTTTAGCATGTTGCTACAAGCAGTGAATTATTTCTTATTCTTACATACGAATAAACAACTTCCTCTGAGTCCTAACAGCGCCTCCGTGTGCCATCTTACCGTGTTGTCCTCTTTCACCACGTTATCAGGGAGAGGGGGGTTGTCATGAACATCCACAGAGTCCTTATCATCCAACCTGCCACCATCAGGTAAGAAATATGTCAATCTAAATATTGCGTGTATCCACTTGTAACTTGTTTTTTCTTCTGACATGTTAAAACAGAATGTCAGGAAAAATTGTGTACATTATATAAAGAAAAAACATGTGGTCTTTTATAGCTGTAATCTGTAGACTGAACTCACGAGTCGTAATGAGCCATGGCGTTATTTGGTCAGTCGAGGTTTTCCTCTTTCAGATATTGAGAACAGATGGCGCTAAAAGACAGAACATACATCAGCATCGTCCCATTGCTGCGAAGGGATTCCCAGAAAGGGTCAAGGGAGCTTCCTGTGCACGTCTAATAATCTGTTTGGTTTCCAGTCACAAGAAAGGATCCGTGTCGATTAGATGTGACAGGACAGCTCCAGCTTTGGGTTAGAGCTCCGTTCATCTGAAGATGCACTAATGGGTCAAGTTGATCTCACACACTCATGTTAATGACACGAAAAAGACAAGGCACATTAGAAAAGTCAACGTCAAGTTATTTTTCTGAACGCACGCACGTAAACAAAGTAAACTGACCGTAAAAGATGAGGTGGACGTTTCCTCAGAGGGATGAACTTCTCTCTGTGGGGCTTTCTCCAGAGTCTTCTGCCGGCCTCATTACTTGGCCGTTTACATGCTCCGTTCCAAATGAGGCTTCGACAGGTGGGAGTTTAGGATGAGTTATGCCAGCAGGCGACTCTGACCCAGCCCTGATTCAGTGTGTGTGTGTGTGTGTGTGTGTGCGTGCATGTGACTGTTTGGGACAGCTGAGCGCTCTAAATGTTGACCTCCAGTGGTCAAAGAACTCAAGGGATCTGCTTCTTCCACTGTAAAGTGTAATGTTAGAATATAATCACACCAAGAAAATCTTTGTGGAATCCGGTTTGTCACAAAAACAAATAAGTCGGACCAAATAATGTTCTGGGCCTGTTCCGGAAATAGGCATTAGCTAGGAAAACAAAAAACAACAAAAAAAACAGCAATGGGGAAAATCCTTATTTCACTACTATTGATAAACTGAATTTAAACATGAAACTTCATAGAAGATTTGTTTGTCAGTTTACGTGAAAATAGAGCTGAAAACTACTTTTTCTCTCAGGATTAAAATGGTCAACTTCTGGAACGGGCGCTTGGTCAAACCACTGTCAAGATGCATGTTTTGTCACCATCAATGTTGCACATGGAATTTGCAATAGCATCAGCTCCATTTGCAGGTTTTGCAGAAAAGTGATGACATTAAAATCAAGAGGACACCACCTGTGAAAGAAGCTGTTCCGAACACTTGACAACGGTGTGATGTCCACATTATATACTGAAAGTCTTTTAGGCTCTGTGCGACAGACTTTGCATTGGTACAATCACACAATGAACCACATGACACAAAGGGTGTTTTGATAGATTTTTTCGACTTTTATATTTTTAAAAACAAACAAAAAATAACAGATTAAATAAAATTTACAGTAGACATATGCAATCATTGTGCACTTCAACTACTTTTTCTGATACTTTCTGCACAGCTGTCAACAAAAAACGCAAACACAACAGGGCGTCAGGGTGGAGCAGGAGGATGGGGGCAGTTGTGAGGGAGAGGACAGAAGAAGTGAGGTGTACAGGCTGAAGAGGAAACGTGGAGAAGAGGAGAGGGGATGAAGGAGTAGAGGAGAAAGAAAGGCCTAAACTTTTTCACTCGGGAGAGAAAGAAAAATCACTGAATATATAGATATTCCTTTATTCCTTACATCACTTATATAAATATATTGAACCCTTACCCCCCCAAAAAAAACCTCTAAGAAAATAACAGCGCAATACGGAAACCCACAACAGCAGTAAGGCAAACAGAAAGCAAGAGAGAGAGCAGAGAGGGCGTACATGAGAGGGACAGAGGACCAGAGAAAGAGAGGCAGTATGAGACATGGCAAGAAAAGGTGGGTGGAGCCCGAGAGAATGCGCAACTGTGCGTATGAAAAGTCATAAATATGTGAGATCAGGAGATGACTGGGGGATGGCGAGTTGAGCCAGGAGCTTGTTGGCAGAAATCGGAGGAGATGAAAGAAAGCTTGGAGAGCAGAGGGAGGAGGAAGAGGTCTGACTGAGGTTGACTGTCCAGTGTGTTTTTGTTATGTGCTACGTGACCCTGTTGTCTGCATGTATGTACGTGTGTGTGTGTTCTGTATAATAGCACAAAATTCCACAGCAACAGTGAAACGCATGCTTGCGTGTCTTGTGTGCTCTTATGCTATATAAATACAAAACAAAAAACAAGGGATAAAAACAAACAAATCATATTTGCCACCAAACACCAGCCACCTCATGATTCACACCAGTTTCCCTTTTACACATTTGACACATTATTTTTTTTTTGTTGTTTTTCCATTGTACACTAGGAGCAGTCCCCCTCAGTCCGTCCTTGTCCACCACTCCAACCAGTCTCTCTTTCCATCTCTTGCTTTCTTTCCTCCCCTCTTTTCCTTTCACTGAGAACTGGCTCTCTCCAGTACACGCAGGTCATAGTTCTTTTTGGCGGCCCTCAGTTTGAAGAGACTGGCTGCGCTGTTGTTAAGTTTGAAGGAAGCACTCTGGGCAGCCATGGTACTGGGGAACACTGCCACAACTGTGTAGAGGTGAGCAGGGTCGCTGCCATCACCCTTCACTCCCACTGCTCCCATGCCGGCTCCGTGGCCAGCGGAGGCTCCTGGCCCAGAAGGGCCTGCAACAGGGCAGGGGCCACAGCCTCCTGCTCCCCCTCGGCTTCCCTGGGGCTCCTTCAGCCACTGGATCTTGGCACCGCACAACGAAAGCTGGTTGAAAAGCTTTTCAGCCTCTGGACGTGTAATCCCTTCTGGCAGGTCCGTTACCTCAAGTACACGACTCACGACTAGGCAAAAACCAGAGAAATGAGATGTGAGCAGGTGTGACTGCGTGGTTCGCTGCCTTTAGACACTTGAAGCACCTCCGGCTCATTGTGTTAGCTTATCTGTTTTAGCTTTTGTAGGGCTGGGCAAGATCTAGATATTTGAATCTATTAGGTGTGGAAATCTTTGGGCACCTCAGGATTCGATTACGATTCAGGGGCTACGATTTGACAAAGAAACAATTATTGATGCTTTTTTTGATGATTTAATTTATGTATATTGATGCACTTTTTCCTCACTGAATAAGCAATAAGCACCACAAGAACAGCTTTTGTAATATTTAAAAAAAACAATTTCTATGATATTTTTATTCATTGCTCTTGTTTGGAGCACATGTGACTTAAGCTTCCAGTCATCGCTAATGAAATGGGATGACTGTGTCGGTGGAATAGCGTCGGGATGGGATGGTGTATCTAGGCTCCAATGTATGCAGCAGTGCTCAAAGTACTTGATTTTCCACGACGGAATAAGGAAATCATTGGCAATGAATGCCGCGATGGCCTCTGTAATTCTCTGCGTCTTTTCCAGTGAGGGTGGCAGCTTTCTGATCGCTTCCTCGATTCTTTGGTTAGTGCTAGCGCCACTAGTTGAAGGTACAGTCGTATGAAAAAGTTTGGGCACCCCTGATCATTTTCAAGATTTTCCTTTATAAATCATTGGTTGTTCGGATCAGCAATTTCAGTTAAATATATCATATAGCAGACAAACACAGTGATATTTGAGAAGTGAAATGAAGTTTATAGGATTTACAGAAAGCGTGCAATACTTACTTAAACAAAAGTAGGCAGGTGCATAAATTTGGGCACCCCAACAGAAAAATTACATCAATATTTAGTAGAGCCTCCTTTTGCAGAAATAACAGCCTCTAAACGCTTCCTATAGCTTCCAATGAGGGTCTGGATTCTGGTTGAAGGTATTTTTGACCATTCTTCTTTACAAAACATCTCCAGTTCAGTCAGGTTTGATGGTTTCCGAGCATGGACAGCCCGCTTTAAATCACACCACAGATTTTCAATAATATTCAGGTCTGGGGACTGAGATGGCCATTCCAGAACGTTGTACTTGTTCCTCTGCATGAATGCCTTAGTAGAATTTGAGCAGTGTTTAGGGTCGTTGTCTTGTTGAAGTATCCAGCCCCGGCGCAACTTCAACTTTGTCACTGATTCTTGAACATTGTTGGTCAGTATCTGCTGATACTGACTGGAATCCATGCGACCTGCGTACCTGCACTGGCCCCACAGCCCCACAGCATGATGGAACCACCACCAAATTTTACTGTGGGTAGCAAGGTTTGTCTTGAATGCTGGTTCTTCTTCCGCCATGCATACCGCCCCTTGTTATGTCCAAATAACTCAATTTTGTTTCATCAGTCCACAGCACCTTATTCCAAAATGAAGCTGGCTTGTCCAAATGTGCTTTAGCAACCTCAAGCGACTCTGTTGTGGCATGTGGCAGAAAAGGCTCGCCGCATTACTCTCCCATACAGCATCTCCTTGTGCAAAGTGCGCTAATAGTTGAATGATGCACAGTGACACCATCTGCGCAAGATCATGTTGTAGGTCTTTGGAGCTGGTATGTGGGTTGAGTTTGACTGTTCTCACCATCCTTCGCCTCTGCTTATCTGAGATTTTTCTTGGCCTGCCACTCCGGGCCTTAACTAGAACTGTGCCTGTGGTCTTCCATTTCCTACTATGTTTCTCACAGTGGAAACTGACAGCTGAAATCTCTGAGCTAGCTTTTTGTATCCTTCCCCTAAAGCATG